>JAUZND010006725.1:0-10643 GCA_034780555.1 Coelogynopora nodosa
CGAAAGTAGAAGTTGACCCAAAGAGATACAGTAGAAACTTAATAAGGTGCGGGACTTAGGACCCTCAGCGGCGTATAAATGTGTATCAAAAATTATTTAAGTAACTTTATTATTTGACTCAAACATTTCCTAATAACTTGAAATGATAAGATAAAAAGTTATTTTACTTTAATGTCTATTCTTTCTTATTTAACGCGTTATAATTAGCTCATCTTTGCCGAAAAATAGAATGCGAACCAAGCGCTTTGAAAATCTATTCATGATGTGGTAAATATTGATATATGATATTTAACTGAACTTGGTTAATTAATATTAATATGATATATTAATTAATAAAATCTCTGTATATTCTACGAATAAATATTTACGAAACTGTCGGTATTAAATAATTACTAAAATTGTGGTAATAAACAATTATTGATTCATGTAGTACATATTACACATTTTGTAGTTAGAAAATTAGATATTTAATAATAGTTATCTATTTATATAGAATCATTTCTTTGACGGTATACCTTAAATACTGAAATCTCATCGCCTGAAGTTTTCAATTTCATTCAGTTGGCGTATCAAAGTTTTACTATCTCAATTTCTTTTCAGAATGCAATTGAAATAGTTTGCTTGATTTTTAGTAAAAGTTTCAGTTATATTTATAGTCAGTATTAAACTGGACTTCAACCCAGAATGTTGGGGGGGTTGTTGACCGTTAAATGATCACGTTTACTTTAAATATTGACCGTAATTCAATTTTAATTCGGTCTAAATCTATGCATAACACACAGCTACCCAATATGGATATATCGTCTATTCAAATGCTTGTAACTGTTTCTTACATTTCAGGCGCAAGTTTTGCAGAAATCCCGGAAATATCTCGGCGCTGGTAAGTGCAACAACCTTTAACCAAATAAATACAACCTTTTTATATAATAAGACTGACAAATTGGTGATAATTACTAATATTGTACACTGATTTCTTGACAGAACATGCCAAATGGAGGGAAGGATATGTATCTGGTGCTGTGTACAATGGGAGTGAGGAGCTCACAGATCTTCTCAAGGAGGTATCATTTGTGCTGACTACTCATTAATATTCTTAAGTGGATATGTGTGTCACTCTTCTTCATAATCCATTGTTGTATGTGTGTGTGCAGGTCTACGGCTTGTTTGCCTGGAGTAATCCACTCCATATCGACATGTTTCCAGAGGTGATTCGAATGGAGGCTGAAGTCACTAAGATGTGCTGTACAATGTTCCACGGAGATGCGGATTCTTGTGGGACGGTGAGATTCTCTTCCTTCTTCTGTATCTCTTCATTGTTTCAGATAGTCCAGTATATCAGTACTGTGTTATAGTGTGCTAAAACTTTACAGTGAATACCAATATGTTTCGTTATTTTCGCATAGCGCAAGAGTTTGTTGCTTTGTAGCATTGTCTTGGTGTTTCACTTAATCGATAATAATCGAGGTTAACCTAACTGTTCTGTCAATCGGTGTACAGAAGCTAATTTGTTCACTCTCGTAGTCAGCTGGCTGTTTCATTGAAATCACAAGTCTAGGTATTCAGCTGCAGATTATAGAGAGATAAACTGCAGTACGCTCATAATTCTTCTGTATATTTGTTGGTGATCTACTATCACAAATGGTTCTATTAAACATATTTATAGGCCTATATATAATTAATGTGCTATAATTAATCAAGCATGTAACTACACTATATGATTGTCAATCTTATTATTGAAACAAATTCTTCTGATCAAATATAATTTGTCTAAAACCGACAATTGACAAAAAGAAACAAGGTATTTCTTGATTATTATTGTATGTTAGTCTAGTACGATCGTATCAATATTCAGATATCGTACATGTTCCGTTTGACCTAGTTTTATGCGTCTGTCTTCCGTTTTATTAGAATCCAATCTCAATGTGAATATGTTGTACGATCATTTCTATTTGTTGCTGACTTTTATCAGCCTTGTCATAGTTTAGTCAACATTAAGTTGTTAAAATGAAATAAATTACAATTATGTTCTCAGTTAAGATTTATCCAGGTATCATACACACACAGAGGGAAACACGATTCGATTCCATTTGGGTATAATATTTTTGAATTAAAATGACATAATTCAAAGATATTTCTCACGATTCTCCACGATAAACCATCTTGAAGGGCCGCATGAATGTCATGTCGTCATTGCTATAAAGAGGCAGAGATAAAATGCTCAATTACAGAAGATGAAGGCGGTTTCGGCTATTATTTCTATAATGTTTCTATGTTTGTACCCCCATTTTACATTACTTATTCTTATGATTCGGGAACAAATATCTCCATATTTATAATAATAAATAGCAAAAAATCAAAAAAATAGTTTACTGCCACGTCAAGATTGTAAACGAAATGTAAACAAAATTACCGGGATATGTTATACTGGGGACAAGTTGTTTTCAGAAATCATAGGAAAGATGACAGTCCAAAATAATTGGTCTAGAAAGATTTTGATTCTAATCAAACATGCATTAATCTAGACTGATGCAAAGAAAACGAGTATAATTCTTGTACATAATACAGAGCCACAGGTCAAGCCATGTGATGATTCAATCAGAAGTAACCGAGTATGCACCGAGTCTTTATTGTTATACTTTGGGACTTCGAACCTCCTCCACTATAGCTGTGAATGAAAAGAGACAATCATGAGTTGATCATTTAAACTAACCGATACATCACACGGCGAAGGCGTATTTCATTCAATGGTTTTGAGAATCAGATGACGTGCTTGTTAGGATTATAGTTGAAAGAAAGTGATTTTATTTGACAAACTAATTTTTAATGTTACTCTTAATAATCAAAATGTGTTGTGGAAGTTTCTTCGTCGATATTTCCTTTTATATCAATTATCAGTAAGTATCAATTAATAGTGTATACAAGTAAGGCGCCAAGTTACTTGATTTAAATGTTTTCTTATAAAAATTGAAAGTAATATCTAAAAAGTTGCAATAATTATAATAAAATATACATATTTCTATATCATAATATTACATCATTTTTTTGTAGGAAAAAATCTGATTTCATCATCTACGTATACATTGCTTATTAACAAAATAATCCCGTTAACAAATGTTTCCAATTAGAGCTGTTAGTTCCGGTTTTACACTAAATACTTGTTGAGTTATCACCCCTATCTGACACAAGATAATAGACATTGTTTTATTCAGTCAGGTCTAATCATAAATAATCTAATCAATTCGATCAATATAGCTTACACGCAAAAATACTTGAACTCTAATTTTAGTATTTTGGTCGTAGAGTGGAATAATAGGCTACTCTTTGTAACATGTTTATGGGAACAGTTTTCAGCTCTGAAATGTTGTTTGTAAAGATATATATTGTGATGTTAACTGTGTATTCTTTGCCACTTATTTCTCGTCCCTTAGATGACCAGTGGGGGCACAGAGAGCATCCTCATGGCCTGCAAGACCTACCGTGAAATGGCTTACAAGCGAGGAGTCAAACATCCCGAGATGTGAGTCATGTCTCTCTCACTAATCGATAAGCCGGGGTGACCTTGATTGCGTCAGGTTGGCTTGGATGTGATTAGTCGACTGTATATTCCAATCTTGTAGTTTGGGGGCTCTTTCTAGTTTCATAGCCTGAGTTAAGATGATATAACGTTTTGGCATAATTAATACGAATAAATGCGGACAGTTCATGATCATGATTTGCTGCATTTGAATAATATGTATGTAATATAATATATATATATGTAAGAAGCATCGTATAAAGTGTTTCTGCTATATTATCATATGATTCACTCTTACCAGCTACCTTTCTTTATTATTATATTAAAGTTTATAACTTTTCTCACCTATTTACTTAATACCTGCAACAATCCATTTACCATCAGAATTCCATTTTCTAGAACGATTAATAGCTGTGTTATCCGAAGCATGTATCCTCACATGTTCACTCTTTCGCATGTTAACGATTCACACTGTCGTCAATAGTTACCTGACCAACTTAAGTGCTCAAATCAATGTCGAGTTCATATTTTATCGTCCAAGCCAGGGGCAGAGAGATTATTTGGCACTACCACCAACAAAGCCAGGTTCAATTATCATTCAATTACATCGTTTCAAAGTTCAATCGTTTTGTTGACGCATCAGCTATAGAGAGAATTTGATCAATAAGTTGCACTTTTAACGGTTCCTGAAGGACGCAGGTAGTATTTTTTGAAGTTGGTGACCCATATAATGTATTGTAACGAGTGCAACATTCGAGTGTGCTATTCGATAAGTTCATCCATATTTAGTAGATACATTGTACTATTGTAATATTGTTCCTATTGTTTTATTTTGTTAATTAGTTTCTTAGTATTAAAATCGTATTAGAACAATACTTTATATTTGTATAATATTTACCTAAAGTCGTCAGTAGGGTGACTAGGGTACCTGATGAGAGCTGAATAGCTGGAAAGCGTTAGTGCTCTGTCTCTCCGCTGTTTGTACAGGCTCTGCGCTTAGTGCTGACGATACTTATCATATGTATTTCTTAATTCTCCAATTCTCTGACTTTATCACTCCATCCATCAGCAGAGCATACAATTAAATGATTTGTAAGTTTACTGTCTAATGAACTGCATTATACGCAGCCACGTTGAACGAAAAGTTATATTATCTTTAACGGATGCATTTATTGAGTAAGAGTTCATGGCTCATTAAATCATTTTAATCCTTACGTTCAGCAAATTCATCTGATCAACTAATCTGTCAGATAAATAGAGGTTTATAATTGATGACAGATAATCCTCGAGAACTCATCTAACTTCATCATCTGGCATCGAATGACAGCCTCATTCACCTTGTTGATCATCTATTCCGTATTTTTAGAGTATTTAGGATGGAAAATGTATATTCATCTAACATTACACTGAAGTAAGTTTGAAATATATTTAGAAAAACAAAGAATAATTAATAAATTTTTGAGGGATATTATATTTCTACCAACAATTGATTCATATTCAGTTATCCGATGTTTCATTACCTACGGTTGTA
Source organism: Coelogynopora nodosa (assembly GCA_034780555.1). Classification (NCBI taxonomy): domain Eukaryota; kingdom Metazoa; phylum Platyhelminthes; order Proseriata; family Coelogynoporidae; genus Coelogynopora; species Coelogynopora nodosa. The sequence continues at coordinate 5,046 of JAUZND010006725.1, forward strand.
AGATATACATAGTTAAAGAAAAAACAAAACTGTCCACTGGATATCCATCCTGGATCACCTTAGCTGTCAACTCATTGTTGCACTGTTTGTGTATTTAATTCATGGAAAACTGGCCCAGTTTGGCAATCCATAGGATTAGAGGAGAACCAATGATGGAACCAAACGAAGATGTTGTGTTCACCAGTCTAGATCACTTTGATGTATGATTGATGTTTATCATAGTATGTATTATAATATAAAATCAATAGAAAAATGTACTGATTATTAATTGTTATTTTAGACAGCTATAAATATTATTAACGGTAATTATTAACAGTGGATTTTAAAGGTTGTCGAAAACACGTTAGTTCTGTTTTTATCCCGCGTTTAAATATGTCATCTCAATCGTATGATAATACTTCACACGTCCACAGAAAGTAATAACATGTGTGACAGCCTCACAGACCCAGAGGCAACATCTACATAACTTGGTTATGTCTTTACAATAACTCTTTACATTGCTGCCCTATTTGACCCTTTCGACACAGATATCTAGATAATATATTGTGTTCGATGTTGACTTCTTATTGCACAGTGTTACAGTGCGGAATTAGTTCGCTTGCACCCTTCTACATCAATTGTTACTATATTATTCGGATGTCTCAATAACTAAATCTGTGATTCATTAGTTGTGAGGCATTAATGTTCACACCCATTTACTGGCAGTGTAAAGTTCGTATTTGAAGTGAACGCGATGCAGCTTTCTTGATCTAACAGACTGACGTAAGTAACGTTCAAGTTGCAACATGTGTAGCGTGTAAATATGATATCCAGTTTACCGATTTAGGTTCATCGAAATATTAGTAATACCGCGCATTTAAAATTTTATCGAAGCGAAGCTGTAGTTAATTATATTATCTATACTCTATTATTAATTGAGTAAGACTAACCAGAAACTAGAACATACAACTTATTTCAGTATACGCATTATACAATAATATATTTTTTGAAATATTTTCTCTAGTTAGAGTCTAACGAGCCTTTGTATCTAAATAACGACTTTATTATCTAGGATAGTAGTATAGGAAGAATGGATTCTGGCACACCACTTGACCTTTGACCCACCTCCCACCTACACCCCACTGATCTTTATGGATCATAAATAAGCCGACATTTTTCATTTGGTATATTTTTTAGGGTAGTAACCTATGACAACCAACATTGGTATGATGACTAACAAATATAAGTAATAGACATTTTAGTAATTTACAATTTACGGATTAAATCAATTTCTTAAATTTTTTAAATGTATAGTACAATGAAATTAAATAGATACAATAGCTATGAGTCAGTGCTTATTTAAAAAAAATCAATTAAAATTTTACAGAATTGTTGACAGTTTAGCATTGTGTATTATGGCAATATATTGCCATATATATAATGAAGATTCTGACGCTATCTCAGCCTGATGTTGCTACTTACAGATTAATTTCGATGAGAATTCTGACTGATTGAAACCAAATATTTTGTTTCAAATCAATAAAGAATTTTTTTAATTAAAATTACACAGTAGTACTTCATTATATAAAGTTGGAGATGAATATGTACTTTAATATAATGGATAAGTTTTATTATTAGATGTGTCAATATTATCATCATCATCAACCTGTGAGATATTAATGGAGTCAAATGCATCACGCACTCTGCTGTCACAAAATATACCAAAATCGTTTGATACTCTCCCGTAGAGCTGAATTATAGGTGACAAAAGTAGTATCTTCTTGAATTTTTTTGATCTCTTCTTCAATTCGTTCCATTGCCTCGTCATTTGTCATATAATTGAATAGTTTAATATAATTCATTATTTTATTTTGTACTTTGTGTTTCAAGTCCTTCAGGGTCAATTTTTTGTGAATGTTTTTCTGTATGTCTTCTAGAATTGTAGTCAGAAGCGTCGACTCTTTCTCTTCCTCCTCGTTGTCCACCATCTAATCCGTCGATTTTAATGTTGTTGTAATGATAATTTTTTTGATCATATCTGATTATGAGTTATCTATTCTAGATGTTCTCATACAGAGTCTGTTTCGTTCTATTTTGTCTTAATTTATTCCGATTGGTTATATAAGTGAATTTTCACCAACTTTTCATGAAATATAATCATTATATGTGTGTTTTCTAATAATTTCTATGGTCTACAACATGGTTCATTAAAAATATACATATTTTCTTATATGTTAAGCATAGTTTTTAATGTTTAGAATGTCATTTTGCGATACTATTTGGTTATACAAAACGTACAATTTGAATAATATTTAAAATGTTATATTTCAATAATGTCGTTTTGCGGAAATATTTTCTTATTTTCATAAATAATTTATTATTCTCATAAATAATTTTTTTTAATGTTAGGTAGTCTCTTACATTGGCTGTTTCGTTCTGTTTTGTCTTATTTTATTCCGATTTGTCATATAAATGAACTTTCACTAAATTATAAATTCATAAAACAAATTCCCTTATTTTTAATAATTAAGGCACACGTGATTAATAAGATAGAATGCTATTTATTATTATAATTATTTTAAAATTATACAGCAGTAGACAGAGTAGAAAAATAAGCATACCAATGGCGGTAATATACTACATCATGGATATGCATATCGCGTATGCTTATAATTGTTGTATTCTGATATTATTACAATCTTCAATTATTTTAGTATTTCGACATTCCGAGGATGTGTGATAATGCTTTGCCGGGATGATGTGATTGAACAGCTTGTTACAAGTATGGCTCAAGATTCGATAATACACTACTGTTATGCAACTCATTGTTGGGAAAATAAATTTAACCAAGTCTCTTGTACATTGTATTAATGAACTCTGCTCTTCTAATTCTATCCGTTGACTTATAAAAGATTTGGCTTATGTTGGTGAGTCATCAAACCAAGTTTGGTTGTCATAAGTTGTAAACATGAAAAGTTATAGGCTAAAAACAAAATTGGCGTCAAATTTCGTCCAAAATTTAAAAAAACGGCCTAAAAACAAAATTCATAAATAAATAGTAAGCTTACAATGTAATTAGACACTAATTTAAATGTTTAAGGTTATATACTACAGTAGTATAGGAAGAGTCGATTTGACCGAACGATGAAAGATTTTGACTTATTTATTATCCTTAATGATCCGGATCTTAAAAAAAGGGGGGTCGAAGGTCTAGTGGTGTGCCATAATCCACTCTTCTTATACTACTTGGGCTTTTTATATGTCGTTAGTGCCCAATGTTATCTCTGAACTATTTTATATTTCTACAATCGAGTAGTTATTGATTGCCATATCTATCTCCATATTTCAGGCTCATCCCAAACACAGCGCATGCAGCTTTCATGAAGGTATTGATGTTTAACATTTAAATATTGATTTTTCCCATTTCACTATTGTTAAGAACCACCAAACATTGCCATTTATGACAACAATAGGCTATGCTTTTGCTATTTCATTAATCAGGATGTGGAACATGTATCATAGCCTCATCATGTTCCTCTCTCTCTACACAGGCAGGAAACATGTACCGGATCAAGGTGACCCAAATTCCGGTCAATAAGCAGACCTCAATGGTGGATGCGGCGTCTGTTCGAAAAGCCATCAACAAGAACGTTTGCATGGTGAGTTGACAAAAAGCATTCGTATCGTTGTCTGTCTGTTGGTAGTGGTTTGTTGTATTCTTGAAATTTGGAGTTGAAAAAGTGACCTTAATTTGAACTGTGTGTTTCATTATTTAACCCAGGGTTTCTGGTTGGTGATAATATTGAATCTAGTGTTTTCATCCTTCAGATTGTTGGTTCTGCTCCCCACTTTCCTCACGGAATTATGGATCCGATTGAAGACTTAGCCAAGGTAATGTAAATTGTGTTTTGGGTCCAACCTTCACGTGTTTTAGAGCTCTTTCAACATTTTCGTTCGTTTTGGTTCTTATTGAGACATATTAATCAGTCTTATCAATATAGATGTCACAAAAAATATTTAGGATATATCACGATTTCTAATTAAATTTCTAATTCATTTATTGTAAGATTTTCTTTCATACAGAAATTAGATAAAAGTTATTGTTAATATGTAACAATTACTATAGCAGAAGAACCATAACAAACCAAAATTCCTTTGATTTACTATAAACTCAATTCATTATATACAATACTCATTCATGATTGCCCATATGACAACAAAGTAAAAAGAAAATTCTCTTATCTATTTTAATTTATTTAATCGTCTATTTTGTTTTATTGAATTATTATGAATTGTCACTAGCCTCGCTATCATTGCATAGATTACAAAGTAAAATGTTCTCCAAATTAAAGAATTGTCAAATCTTGGTAACCATATTTTGTGAAATGATGCAATTCTTCACATCTCGATGTCGACCCTTCAGTTGGCGCATAGCTACAAAATCCCTCTCCATGTGGACGCATGTTTGGGAGGGTTCATCATCGCTTTCATGGAGGATGCCGGCTTCCCATTGCCTCCGTTCGACTTCAGACTTCCTGGCGTCACCAGCATCTCCTGTGACACTCACAAGGTGACTCTCTCTAGTAGTATGGAAGGTGTCTCACGACATCACCCCCCCATTTACTTTTTACAATTTACCAATTTACCTTCCATACTATTCTCTCTCTCACACACTATTTCTCTCTCTATATATATATATATTGTACGTTTACTGTTGTTGGCCCTTCAATGTTCTAGGGGGTGTTTTAACCATCAACGCGGCCAATCGAGGTACAATTTAGAACCATTGAATATGTTCTTGTGATCAATTTTGCGTGAGAAAATATTTTTCTCGGGCACCTCTTAGATCACGTAATCGACCTCTCAAAACGGTCCATTTTAGAAAAGGGTAAAATCGACATTATTTAAAAATTTGTTATTTTTTTGTTCTCTTGTTATGTTAGTAAAGTTGGTTTTTTAATATTCATGTAAATAATATTCTAAATTTGTTAGTGAACAAAAAAGTGCATTTTTCATTTTTGGGTATGTTGTGTACCGAAAAATCGAAAATTCTAAAGTTACGACGAAAAATCTATCCCAATAATCCAATAATATTTAAACAGATTGTTTTGGCCAATTATGTTATAGACTCTCAAGATTTGGGTACCTATTCTAGGTAAATGAATTTGATGCCAAAATCATCATCTTTTCATTTTGCATTTTTAAGGACATATTTTATCAGTTTATAAAGAATATAAAATGAAGATTACAAGCAACACATTACATATGCGGCACTTTAGAAGGAGAATTATGGAGTGAAATTGACTCAAACTAGATTGAGGTTATCGTTGGGGACTGTGTCTGTCTAATGCCTAATACACTTTCGAATCTATTTAGTTTCGTAGAATATCCCATAGAATCTTACATATATACAGTGTCACTAAATTAGCCCAAATTCGGGCATGGCCCGAAAAATGAGCTGGTGCTAAGCCCGAATTTTTTAATTACATAATTATATATATTTTTATTCTTCTTATTATTGTACTTCAGATCTCAGAAGAAAAATGCTTCAAAGATAAATATAATTATTGTTTCCAAAACATTATTATTTATTTGATTGTTGTATATATATTGTTAATT
>JAUZND010006726.1:0-10642 GCA_034780555.1 Coelogynopora nodosa
TTAAAATTAATAATAATACTAAATATTTAAAGCATACGGTTTTTTAAATGCGGTGACCTACATTATCTCACTAACTATAAAAAGCATTTTAATATACCTCAAAAGGCACAATTTCTGTCACTAACTAGAATTTTTACTTGTTGAGCAAAGTCTTTAAACTTACATAGGATTAGCCTTCGTTGTTAACCACTGTGTAACTTAATTAAATGTAATTACGTATTATTTGTTTTTCATTTATTATTTAAAGAATTCATGTTTTCAATTTTATAGTTATTATTATTTCAAAATAGGAAATTCATCATAATAAATTAACAAAATTGAAAAATGTGTTCGACATCCTTAACTCTCATCAAATTATAAAAAAATTATAAAGTTTCAGTTAAGTATATAATATTATATTTATAAAATTAAAAAAAAAAGGAATAACTAATTCTTAATTGCATGATTTAAAATGTATACAATCTATACGGCTGATTCAACCGTAGATTTAGCAGTATGTCAAAATTAAAATGTAAATTTATCTGCAAAATTAATCGCAGATTTAACAGAAGATTCATAGTATAATCTGTGATTAAATCGTCAGTTGAATTTGCATTTTAATTAGCAGTTGATTTACAGTTGAATCTGAGTAAAATTATTTTATTTTTGTACAGAGTATATCTCCATTAGAATTAATTATCTTTTTCAAAAATTGTGCATATCATCCTTCAACAGCTATAGGCCTATACTACTTAAAAGTGTAATTAAAAAATTATAACAATATGTTTGAAAATCTTAAACAACATTAAATCAATGCGTATATCTATCATACCTATATATTAAACTTTGTTTATCCCTTATAAAAATTATATATAATGATAAACTGATGTGTTTTACTTTTATAAGTGCTGGAACTATTGTTATTTTAGGTTACGTTTTGTTAGGCAAAACAAAACTCAGTATAACAAACTCCATAAAGGTCGAACAATAGGAATATGTTGTCATCAAACCACAAATATTATTTATAAACAAAATTTCAATACAAAAATAGCTTGTAATCTATGCAAAACAAATCTGGAGTGATCAGATAGGTAAGTCAAACTTATGGATTTAAATATAAATTTTAATTATGGATTAAATATAGATTTTATGGATTTAAATATAGATTTTAATTATGGATTTAAATATAGATTTTAATTATGAATTTAAATATAGATTTTATTTATGGATTTAAATATAGCTTTTAATTATGGATTTAAATATATATTTTAATTATGGATTTAAAAGACAGTTTTAAAAAGAACACATGTAACAATAATATATGAATAAAAAAAAAGGAAATGAAATTTTAAGAAAACACATTATATTTACGTTGTATTAAATAAAATTTACAATTATTTATAGAAAAATACAATTCTTTATAGAGAAATACAATTCTTTATAATTTCATGAATTAATATTAATATACCCAACAATTAAAATTTACGAAAATTGATAAAATTAAGTTTACAATTATTAATTTTTATAATTTAAACATTTAATATTTTTTTAATGTATGATATGTAATAAGTATTTAAAACACACGTATAATTAATATTTGAAATAATAATTAATGTTTTTAATTATAAATTGAAAAAATTAAACAGATTATCATATGTAGTATTTATATACAAAATCTATATATCTATATAACATTAATTAATTATTATATGTGTAACATTAAAGTAACACAACACTAATTAATAAATAATTAAAAGTTAAATTAAATTAATTTTTTGAAATTTATTAAACAAGCAACAATAGTATAATTAAACAAGCAACAAGTAACATGAGTATAATTAAACAAGCAACAGTAGTTGTTCCGGTTTCAAAAATGCACCTATAATAAAATATAGTATAAATGTGGTCCAAATTGAGAAAATATAATTGAAATTATTTGAATTTTTTTATATTATGTAATTAAACAATTTTATTCGGGTTAATCAACAAATATATTATTTTTAAATGATGATGGTTTTTTTCTAATTCTATTTAAAAGAGTGTCTAAAGCGTTGTAGTACAATACATTTAAATATTTAACTTTGACTATTCTTTCTATAATTCATTATTTGATTTTCAGAATAATGAAAACAATTGTTTAATATTTATTATTATGCCACATGTTAAAATTCAAACTATTTATTTTTATACAAGTTCATATAATATTCGTGCATCATCTGCGTTAAATGGTAACCTTGTTGAAAATGATTTTATATTTAGGACAGCTGTACAAATAAATGCATACTATAGAATAACTTATTATATAAATAAATTTGTATATGTTTAAAATGTTATTATTTGAAACCAGATTAACTTTAGTTTCAAACATCAGATAAATCTTAAAATTTGTCCTTGTCTATTTTGTACTATGATGTTAAAACTATTTTTTTAAATTCGATTAATTCTAAATTTGAATATTTTAAACAATTTATGTTTTTATGTTATTTTCTATTTTTGAAATTTAATTTAATTTAATTTTGTTAAGTTAATAAAATTAAAAAAATTATAATTAAAACAGTAAAATCCTTTTTAAATTAGATTAATAATAAAGATTAGTTAAATACATGTTAAGTATATTTTAAAATATTTTCATTTGGTTTACAAGCTTTTCTGTAATCGGTCTGCCAAAAATAATCTTTCTAAATAAATAAATTTTCAGAAGCTTGTCTTTATGAATACAATGCCATTTATTTGTACTTTCATAATATTATTCATTCACATTATATTATTTAATAATATTTCACATGATATAATAAAGTGATTATATAGATATGTATATGTATATATTTATAATATATAAGAATATACTATGTAACAAAATACTTTGTTTATATACTTTGTATATATATTGTATAAAGCTTTGTATATAAAATGGTATATAAAATGGTATATAGCTTTGTATATAAAAATGTATATAAATTGTATATAAATTGTATATAAAGACTAAGCCTACAACATTTCAAATATGTACGTTAAATTATGTATGTTTATAAATGAAAAATACAGTTTATAGGCTCCAACGGGCTTTAATACTAATAAATAAATAATATAAATTTAATTGAATTCTGAGAATAAATAACTTTAAAAAAATATTAGTTGAACTATAATTGCAAGCTTGTATTGCTTATTCAATATAATATTTGTAATCAAGAGATGTTTTTAACCAATTGATAACTACTTTTAATTTAACTAATTTTACTCAAATAAAATTAACTAATTTTTAATATAACTAGTACTACATAATAATGTTTAGTTAATAAATAAATGTAAGCTAAATGTTATATTACCTTTAGTACTAAACACTATACTACTACCATAATCTTTGGATTGATTGCAGTAATAGATTTTAAAATTAGCTTCGCAAGTTCAAACTCGGTTACACTTAAGGCTTCTACATATGTATTTGCTGCTTCTGTTTTATACTTACATTACAAAGTGGTTATAATGGACATTTTAACAGAATACATATACTTCTTCTGAAGAAAACTCCAAATAATCAATTATCTGCTGCATTATTCCCCAAGAGATAAGCGTCCTCCTTGTCATCTTTGCGATTCTCAGAAGAACCCCGCTTGGAGCCGCTGCTACTGTGTCTGTTGTGAACATCCACCACGGGCAGTACCTTGGCATTCTTGTCATTATCCAATGCATCCTCCACTATCTTTATCTCATCGGGGGGCGGGCAGTCAGCCAGCATGTAGACATGCTCCCCAACTGGTTTCGGTGTTGGGTGGGCCCGTCTCTCCGGGTCGTAATTGACGGAGCAGAAGAACTCGTGGACTCTCTTGTAAGAGGCGGTGGACGACATGATGAGGTCGTAGAAGAGAGCTCCAACAATACCGCCCAGAATGGTTGGGCCCCAGTATATCTGTGTGGAGTGTAAGTCCCGCGCGCATTATAAGCTAGAACATAAGTATCATCGTCGTGTACAACTGCTTATTAAGTATCTCTTCTTTGATAGTAATTTTCAATAGATATGCTTTTGACTAAATATTTTAATTATTTAGCCATTATTTAGCCATTATGTAGCCATTATATTATTTTTACACATTTTTTTAGTAAAAATTTAAATAAAATTAAACATTATTAAAAACAATATGTAAATAAATATGATAAAATGATGTATTGAAAAATTAATTGTATGCAAAATACTACAATGTTAACCTATTTAAATTAAAATTTGGACATCATTCCAAAAATTCTTGACACTATGGAATTGTTCAAGATGTTCATATGGTGACGTTTTCACAATAAACAGTATTATACAGTGATGTTATCATATTATCAATTGATGACTTACCCAATGATGTTCATATTTTCCAGTGATGACAGCTGGTCCAAGACATCGTATGGGGTTCATGCTTCCTCCGGTAAGGGGGCCCTGCAATTAAAATGTTGCGGTGATGAAACTGTCTTCATTATATCCGATCATAAATTTGTTTAGATTTGTTGAAATATAACAATTTAAATAAAACAATAAAGAAAAACAATAATTAAGTTATCTTTATAAGTGATAAAGAAAATTTTATTTTATTAAATTAAATTTTAGATACTTATTTCAATATCCATATTTCAATAACGAATAAATTAAAGAAAGTTTTAGGTAAAAGACAAATAAAGTAAAATGGGAATAGCAGCAACTCTCAGTGTATCATAATCGCTTTTATGTAGGCCCACATTTTAATTTTATATAAATGGAATTGAATGGACATGTGTCACTACGAAAGGGATTCAAAATTCATTTCTACAAAATTAATCAAATTTTCCACTAATTCACGATTTTAAATACGTATTTGAGTATGAATCATGATTTCATAATTTTGTTCTAGTAAATATGATGAAATTGCACATTTTTGAGAATAATCGTAGTCATGAGTTGTTAGTTTTAATTTTTTTATGCTAATGTTAAAATAAAAACAAAAAATAGTAAATTGTAAGCATCAAATTGTACAATTTGATTGCATTAGCTGCAAATACCTACCTTAATTTAATCAGTTATAACTAAATATTCATATGTATGATAATTAAATAATTGAGGGGTGACATATTGCATGTCCATGGAATCAAAAGTGCCTTGATGGCAAATCACAATATTGGATAATATTTAAAAAAAGAATTAGAACAATTAATTAGTAAGTGAACAATTAACAGTTTCCCCTGTTCCAATCTTCAAATTTTTAAAACGTGTTACAATAGTAAACTAATGTGTTTTCTGAATTATGTTGTAGAAATAATTTTTTGCATCCATATACATGTTGTCAATTTTGAAAATTTCGTCAAAAATTACGAAACTTTTTTGTTAATATTGTATTGGTTTATATTGTATTTAATTAATAACCTTTTTCTAATTTGATTTTTATATAAAAAATATACAAATTTATTGCTGTTTGATACAACAAGAAATTGAGTCGTACGCCTATACCAAGTGATCTTACAACAGAGTAATTTGTTTTGCACACATTAAAACTGCGTATCTTTTATGGAATTTGACATAGTAATAGTATTCAAAGTATATTATAAATTATAAAAGTAAGATAATTATTTTTCGTATTGAAATTTAAAAAATCATAATAAATCTTTGTGATTTCATACCTCCCAAGATTCTTAATATAGATTAAGTTAATCAACTGACCCCCATAACCGCAAAAGTTACGTAAGATTCACATAGTATTTCTTTTAATGTGTTTCTGAAACCAGAGCAGGTCCTTATATAGCTAACATAGGCCTACTTCCAACAAAATGCTGTGATGACTATTGAACTGTCGTTTCAATATATAATAACTACAACAGATTAATTAATATAGGTACCGTTCAGAATTCTTAAATTGGAATAGTTTAAATGTAAAGTGTTATATGTAGTGGAGGGTTAGACGAGCAAACAAACATACAACAAGTCATACCGATAAACTATTTTGTGATTGAGAGTTCACATAATATACAATAACTATGGGTTTCTTTATACATGAATTATATTGTATATTTTTGGTTGATGCAATAATTAGTAATGCTAAATAAGAAAATTATTTTGCGTTAAAGAATTTCACAGTTGAAAGCTTTTTAATTAGTTTCTACGTGATATGTTTTGACTAGTTTAAATAGACAGTGATGGATGTCAAACGAAGGTGCAGGGTACAACATTTTTCCAATTTGTTATCCTGACGTGCAACAGTATTAGATTCATGGAAAATGTTCATAGTCATAAAATAATGCATGTAATATGACTAATCTGTCAAGATTCATAGTGACTGACGTATCAAAATTTTATACTTGTATTGTCTATTTGAGTAACAAGGACATTTTAGACAATTTGAGGTTCAAATTTTTACTTTTATGAAATAATCATGAACAATTATATAACAGACACGAAAAATGTCATGATATTTTTTATGAGGATCCAGCTTAAATTGTCAGAGGGGGAGGTATACACCCCCATCCAAAAAGTCTACGGCGTATAGGATTTTATCTGGACTTAACAAAAAGTAGCTAACCTTTATAGTATTTTTGTAAAATTATATGCTCTTATATTGCGAAGCCACATTTTGATTGTGGAAAAAGTTTCTATAATTTTTGCTTTATCATTTCAAAAGAAACTTGAAATTTATTATAATACAAATGACTCCTATATAAATGATTGTAAAGTAAGATGAGGTCATTAGCGGACTGGGCCTCAAAACCGACCCGAGCAATATAGTATTATGAGTAACATTTAAGTAATTATATTTTTTATAATTATTACTAATTACCCAGCCACTGGGGATCTCCCCAAATGACCATGCGGCAAGTACGCCACTGGATATGGTAATGTATATATAACTAATGATATATTTTCTAAGGTGATAACCTCACCCAAGAAAATAAACTAAATTAAACAGTTTAATTTCACGATATTATTATTGTTAATATATAAGGCTGTGGCAAAACAATTGATCATTTAGTTTGATGCTGAAGAGTGTTTTGTGTAAATATGTTAAGTAGTATTTATATAATCCTAATTTTATTGCTTAATATTTAAATTACAATTTTAGATTAAATCATGATTTTTATTAGTATATACAGTTATAATATGTGCGTTATATGTATATTTATAAAATACATAATTGGATTAGTTTAACGAAATAGATGAAAATATAAGTATTTTAAATTAAGAGATTTGATTTTAAATATATTTAAAACTCCGTTTTTGTGGAAATTCTCGGGTAAAATGTACGAAATATACTTGATTACAACAACTTAATTGAACGTGTTCCATATCAAATAATTGTTTTTTAATACCATTTTCAGAGACGAAATACAATACAAGAGGCGAAAAACACATTACGTAATGAATTTTGTAGGATACTGATTTTTAACCATGGACATTTTTTGTACGACCATAATTTTAAAGGAACGTGAAAACTATACCAACTATACTATCAAATGGTTCATTCGTGAAAATGAAAATAAAAATGTTATTTTATATAGTCTCTTTTGTAGATATTTATTAAAGTAAGTGATTATTTGCAGTTAATATATTTATACCAGTTAAACAGTATGTAGTAGCAAAATGCAGACTTACAAAAATCAGGATGTTTGTCGTAACACAAATTCCTATAGCTAAGGGTCTTGATCCGCTCTCTTTAGTCCTGCCAGGGTCTTGGGTTGAAATGATGAGAAAACAAAGATTGAAGGTCATGAACGCTTCCATGACCGATGCCTGTGCATCGGAAATCTTCGGATTTGGAATCAGCAGCCCAAGCAGCGGGTTTGTATCGATCGGAGTGATCACGCGAACTAGAGCCACCGCCATGATTGAGGCCAAACACTGAACGCCTACGTAACAAATTGCCCGGGCCAGGCTCAGTCGTCGAGTGACGAAAAATGCGCCGGTGACAGCGGGGTTGACATGGGCTCCACTCGCCCCTGAGAAGGCCCAGATCAGTGTTGCAATCATGAGTCCGGTGGCAAGGCTAACACGGACTACCGAGACCATCGGGATCCCTTGATCGGGATCCTGTGTGTCGACAACCGAACTGAAAAACATCAGCATAAAAGTTGCTACGAATTCGGACAGGATACACCGATATAGTTCCGGAGACTTTAAGTCTACTAATGTCGATTGAAGCCGCAGTTTGTAAACCCAGGACGTTTGTCGGATTGACACGGAAGCCATTTTTGCATTGACGTGTAAACTTCTAGCTAAAATCTAAGGGTATATTTATATGGATGGTATTTAATTGAATATTCAGCGAGAGACTTGCTGATTTGCATATAAATGCCATATAGCTAACTATCATTAGTGAATCTTTACATTCATTCTTTTGAAAACGATGAACAACATTAATTGGCACATTTGTGAGGCGTTCGTTCTTGTTCAACTTGACATATGATATTGTTAAGTTTTCTAACACTATAGTGGCAATTCAAAGTACGATAATAAAAATACTGTTTCTAAGTTGTTGCACTTCACATCTGTGTGTATACATGAGATAAAATAAATTAAATTAAACGTGTACCTACGTATAGTGTATGCATATATTTGAAATACTTTAAAGTAATCTTTAATGCAATGCAAATTAATAATATCACAATTAATAAATTTTGACTATTCAAAAAAATCTTTTAATAAAATAAATTATTATAAACACTAAGGATTGTTAAGATGAAATTGTGTTTATACTGTTTTCTTGTATGCATTTAGGATTATGCAGCTTGACTTTAGATATTAAATTGTCATAACGGTCTCCTATATCGTTTTCCTAATTAGTATTGACTTATTAGTGTGACCTATTAGTATAGCTTTAGGATGTATTATACTGTAATGTGTGCCATCTATCTGCTACGTTCAAATATAAAAATGTTATGCCCTAGATGGCCAGTTGATTTCTCGGATAATTTTCAGTGGTTTGACTCCTACCATGTGTACATGTGCACATCTCATGATCCCGCTTGAATTCGTTTGTGATTTCATTTTTTACCCCAAATAATATATAAATTGAAAGAAATGAAAATTAATATGAATTGTAGAGCTATGTCGGCAAAACGCCTCCGCCTTTAAGTATTATTGCTCACGATGTCCACGTTATAAAATATTTTTAAAGCCCTAAGAAATGTGTCATTCATTAGAATATGTGTTAATATCAAAACCAAATTCAATTTTTGAGTTATATTGTTTTCATTAAAAAAGATTTAATGTATTTATAAATTATTATTATGTAAACATTATATTAAAATGTATTATTAAAAAGTATAATGTTGTAAAACAAAAGGGCAAAGAACAAACGGGACCTCTACAAAAAAAATCAGATTTGCACTATAGAGAAGATAACGTTTTATAACCTTACAACTATAATATTTTAGTAGTCACAAAAATAGATTAACAAACAAACAAACTATACCATAATGTACAAAGAGATTATTTAAATGTATATAGGCTAAATGTTGATGGGTCGATTTGATTCACCCCCTCCCGCTAAATAAGTTTCCAAAAGAGCCTAGTGCTATTTGGCTAAAGGAAAAATATTTTTTCCTGAACAATTTTTTTACAATATGACACAAATATAATTATTTAAAATAAAGTATCATCTAATATTTCCCAAATGAAGCTCTCTTAGCTTTCCTATATCCGCGTCTGTTTCTTTCATAATATATAAATGACGCCTTTGTCTAAATTATTGCATCCCAGCTTTGGTGAGAGCATGTAGTCGATGGCATTGCTATAATTAATGAAAACGTATTGTCCCAGAATACTTTACATATATCTTTGACTATGAGTTTTGTAACAGTAATGTCTAAAAATTCCATAATTAATTTTATATGAAAGGAATGTTAGTAAATACCAATGAGGCTGTGTATCACTCTTTGGGTATTTCTTAATTCCACATTTCTCATGGACATTATATATTCTGACAGTAATAAATGTAGCGATATAATTTTTTATTAATAATAATACGCTAATTAATATACAAGTACAGATGGCACTGATGATATAGACTGATATGAGCCTGACAACACCAACAATTAGGTATCAGGAATGACTCGATTCTTATAATATAGTTAAAACTGTACACGATAATATATTATAAACAAATGTCAGAACCTTGCCTTTCTGCAGTTGCAAAGTTAAACATCAAATATCTTGTTTTAGATTAATGCATTCGAGTATACAGTCAATTCTGTACAAGTGGAAACAGGGGGTGGATAGGGGGAAATTATACAGCTTCAGGGGTGAAAATTTTCAGTTTCGGGGTTGGTGGTGAGGATGCAGAGGCTCAATACTATATATAACTCTGAAAGAAAAAAGGGGCAGGGGGTAAAAGTGTGTCCCCTCTAAATCATAGGAGCTGTTCAGGTATATGGTATACAGTTTTATATGAGTGTTGACAATAAACGATCTTTGAGATTTATGTTCGTCTATAGTAGTGTTATATTCGTATTACCATTTAATACATTAATATTGATTTCTTTAATCGTAAACTGTCTTTACAATATATTTACATTATCGTTACATTATATTATTACTACTATGCTATCATGGCTATCTGCGCATATGAAGTGAATTGTGTTAACTAGCCATACCTAATACTGTGTTTGTATTGTATTGTATATTGAGTTGTATTGTAAACGGCAAACACAACCACAGAGTCGC
>JAUZND010006727.1:0-10642 GCA_034780555.1 Coelogynopora nodosa
AAGTATTTTAGCCACTGAGTAAAAAAAATCAGGGTCATACGTGTTATAGTTCAATCAAAAACTTAATTTCTTTGAGAAAAAAATTGGTATACCCCTCCTCCACGTACGAAGGGTTAATGGAAATATATATAATTATAACCGATTTTACATGCTTGGCTTCAGTTCTGTCGCATCCATCCAATCACAAACCACACAGCACAGTATTGGAGTTCTTGACTCACATCGAGCACAGACTTGAAGTGGTGCCGGAAGACCTGACACTGCTGCCCGGTCGCCATGACATCGCCACTCTCGGCGGCCTCCTTGATCAGCAGGAGGAGCTGGGGGTCGTCCTTGTGCCGGATTATGTCGGGGGTCATCGTGGAGGTGATGTGGGTGAGCTGGGGTCGAAGGCGGGGGTGTTGATGTGGGAGGCATTATGAAGTTGGTGGCCAGGAGAAGCGAAAATGGTTCGCCGAAGAAAAATCGATAAATTATAAAGAAAATAATTAAAATTAATCATAAACATCGATAAATTATAAAGAAAATAATTAAAATTAATCATAAACATCGATAAATTATAAAGAAAATAATTAAAATTATTCATAAACATCGATTAATTATAAAGAAAATAATTATAATTTTTAATAAACACCGATAAATTATAAAGATTTAAAAAAAAATAAACATCGATACATTAAAGAAAATAATTAAAATTTTTCATAATCATCAATAAATTATAAAGAAAATAGTTATAATTTTTCATAAACATCGATAAATTATAAAGAAAATAAGTAAAATTATTCATAAACATCGATAAATTATAAAGAAAATAAGTAAAATTATTCATAAACATCGATAAATTATAAAGAAAATAGTTATAATTTTTCATAATCATCGATAAATTATAAAGAAAATAATTATAATTATTCATAAACATCGATAAGTTATATAATCTAATTAAACACTTTAAAAAACAGATTCAAGTTTGTTGTGTGCTTAAATATATATAACAAAAACATGAGGCAGTGTCTAAATGTACTTCAAATAAATAATTATTAATTCCTAAATTCAATTATGTCTTTGGTAATGTTGCACATTGAATAAAAAGCCATCAGCTTCCGTATTATGCTTTTTTGAATAGTAAAATCGGAATATACACAAATTTGCGGTCAAATTTAATACATTAACCAGTGCATGCAAAGAAAGAGGTAATGTAATATGTTAGGGACTGCATTTACTCATTTAATAATTTATTTGTTATGCGGTTGTAAAGTTCACCAGACACCTATTCGATAATAATAACTCTAGGCTATAGTTATCCTTTCTTTATAATATATGGAGGAAGCAAGAAAATGATAACTGCCCGATCCAGAATAATATACTTAATTTCAGAATATAAACATTATTTGTCGCATTAGGTTCAAAGTTTCCTGTAAGTTAATGAAAGTGATTGACACAAAATTAAGACAAACACTCATTATTATGTTTCGCATATATACCACAGCAAAACTTTAAAGTAATATACACTTAATATGTGCTAAATGGGTAGATTGATTAGAACAATGAGGTAATAATAAAAGAAACGTATTAAATAAATGTCACTAAAGCCTATTTGAAAGTTGAGACCTTGACAGCGTTGATTCGCTCTTATTGGTACTTTCCACCAGTCAATATACTTTAACATAATATAATAACCTGATCTCAGTCAACTATAGCACGGAGTGGAAGAAAGTTGTTCCAGAATAAAGAGACTATTCCTTCAAATAAAAAAAATGTTGGCTTAGATTTTATTCTTGACTTTTCTTACTTTTTTGCAGATAATTTCATCTACTTTTAATATTTTTACTTCAATAACAGATGACTATCACTGATAAAATACAATAAAACTCCAAAAAAAATGCTAGCAACAATTCCCTGATCACCAAGCTTTTCCTTCAACATTTTCAGAAAAAATATATGTTTTCCTTATATATTTTAATTCTATCTTTCAACCAAACCTCACCTTATTCAAGAAAAGGGATATTCAAAATTTTTAAAACATTATATTTCAGAGGTTAAACGCATTTTAAATACTACCGCATTTCAATAAAAATTTATATTTAAATACATCTTGAATAGATAGGCCATCTGTGTTATCACAATTAAAACTAATAGTAATATATTATCACTAATATGGATAATAATGACTCACTCGAATAAAACAACATTATTTTATAGATGATGTACAATAAAAAATTGTTTATTTAAATATTCATGATACTCTTAGAAATCCTAAATAGCATTTAATATAATATAAAATAACGTCTAATAATCAATAATATGTTATCAATAATAATCAATATAAAACACTAAATCAATATTTAAAATATTTAATAATCTAACTGTTATGCTTTATAACAGAACGGCATTTCACAATATAATTAACACGCACAAGAAGAAAAAACAATTGTAATACATCAAATTATTGTTAACACTATAGTTTAAATAAATATTACATTTTTTATCCTATAGTTTACTAAAATTCCCAAAAAATATTTCACTTTTAATATTTCGAGTGAAAAATAAGCATCACGATATAGGGAAGAAAATATGAAAATGTGATCAAAATCTAACCAACTCTTCCACAAAATACACCTTTTTTCTGTAGTGCGTTATTCTCTGATAATAGATTAAACTAACTGAATTGTGTCGAATTGTGAAGTTATTCAATGGAGTCATTCAAGAGTAAAATCATCTACAGAGAACTGGAACGCGTGAAAATGAAAGCACAGACTAAAATACGAATGCGCCGAATCCGATACTATACCCAATTACCGTCAACAATGCAATGCAAAGCCAATAATAACAAAAGCTGATCAGAAAGGTAATTTATTCATAACTTATTTGCCCCTGCCTCTTATTTCATCATCTCGTTAACTGAGATAATTTAATCCTCTTCAGTTATCTGCACTTTTGTCGATGATGCTTTATGTATACAGACGTTCCTTCCAGCTTAATCAGTATACCGGCTGCGCGTGGCTATACGGAATGAACATTCTCTTATAATATACATAACTGAACTCACTAATTAATCGTATATATATAGAGTCGACATTTCTACATTTTTAAACAGCGCTCGTCAAATAAATGAAGGCGTACAACTTTCTCATTATTAAAAGATTATGATACTGCAGAAGGCAATTTGTTTTATATATGGAAACTTTTATTCTATGTTAAATGTGTCAGTTTTTCTTTTGCAATAAATAAACTCTGCTTTCAAATGAAATTTACCACGTATAATACACGTATTGTTAGAAAAATCAAAATGAAGTAAACACAGAGGCATATATCACAAAATAGTTACGTAAATATAACTTTAGTGGTCATTTTGAATACTAACGCTTAAAGTACACTGAACAAAATATTACACATATCAATATTTACGTAAACAAAAAGATATTAATGAATATGATAAAAAATCACATATATTTATTCACTGAAATACAATTAGTTCATATTAAATATAGAGTGACTTAATTATTTTATGTTCTTGGGTAAAATACATTAAATAATTATTTTTTAATAACACTACCAATAATACTGAAAGATAATATTAAAATTGAGACATTTCAAACTGTAAAATATTAGACAGTGGAATAAAACGGTGAATTTCTTAATCTTCCACCATGAATGACATTAATAGCGCAATTTGCATAGCATAAATCAGTTGGGTTTTTTTTTTACTCTAGCGAATTAGCTATGGAACTCTACAATGTATACATAATAATTATGAGTTTTGTCCTCGAGCTCTTTACAGAAAAGGAAAACAGTGTCTGACCTTATCTCCGATATGTTATAGTTAAAGCTATATTGAAACAGTTCTAAAAATACGCTTAATATAGACAAAGGGAAGCTGACTGATCCTCTCTGATAAATCACGTCATAGGTAGATAAATCCGGCGGTCGGTAATCCGGCCAATTGTGGGAAACAAATCGAATTACCTCCACCTCCACCACCACCACCGTATGACGATCATAACCGATGGGTGATCCACCTTGGAAAGAGACCAACTAGGAGGTGTAATTGTTATTCCGTCTCTCTCTCTCACAATGCAAATAAAGGCTAATGGCATTCCAGAGCGCGCGTGTATGACCCCAAAAACACACTCTCCCTCCAGTATCCAAACTCTCCCTTTCCTGAACCACCCCCCCCCCCCCCACCAAGAGGCAATCGATGCACAAGCGTGATCCCGAGTGACAGAAGAAGAGCCACAGAAGACAGAACAGAAGTCTCTTCAGTCTGGTTCAGTCCTCAAGCTCTCGATCGGACGTCGACGTCGAGCAGCTGAAATCACGCACACAAAGACCTGACATAATAACAGAGCTGCAGCAGCTTGGCTCAGTTATTGATTGCAGAGTTAAGTGAAGCTGCGGATTATAGAGCGAGGAAAGCGGATGGAATGGATCAAGCCGGTCGCAGGATGATATGAGTCTAGTTTGAGTCAGGCGGACAATTGTTTTTGTTTGTTAGTCTGTTGTAATACCCGAATGTGGTTAGAGTAACTGGAAGACATGGCGGTATACCATATAGAAGTAATATGATATCTCATTGTCATCAATTAACGTTTATTAAACTTTTAGTCGACTTGTACGAACCCACAAAGCCGATGTTTGTAGGTCTATTTAAAGTATTTTTGTATGTTAAAAACTAACTTTTCGAACAATTCAGAGACCTGTTTTTGACATTGATTTAAATCCGATTGAGCGGAATCTTTTCACTAATTAAATTATCATTGAATGCATAAAAATCAAATACAAACAAAAATAACATTTTCAGCAGTAATAACGCATAGAAATTGCAAAAAATAATTTAAAAAGTAATTTACTTGACTGAAGATATTCTAAGGAATATTAGTGACTTTTGAGGTAGGCCAGCGTCACAGGTTTTATACTTTTTATACCGTATGTTAAAACTACAATAAAATGCGTATTTAAAAAAGTTACTTTGCGGATTTTCTATAAATCATTCGTGTGATTTGTGTAATTGGTATTAATTTCATGCTATCCATAATAATTAATTGATTGTCAATGTTCAGACATCAGCCACTAGTATTATGATAAAATATGCTTAAATATGGATCGAAAGATCGATCGTTAAACGCCTGATTCTAACTCAATTAGTTAATACGTTTCTAATCTGATTTTATGTCAAAACTTTATTTCGGAAAATGAATCAGACAGCCGCTTTTATCTATCTATGCCTTCATTGATAGATGGTATTTCATAAAATCACAGCCTATACACTTTAATACGGTCAATTCGTTGCCAGGCTACAACAGGGAACGGGTATGACGTCACGCCAATAGTCAAGGTCATTTCATGTTATTATACCTGATCTTGTATTTCGCTAACAATCTGACCAACACGAAGCAACCGCGCCGATGACGTGATGGCGGGACTCGTCAACAACCGAGAGTTCTGATTGGTCAGTTCATTCTGGAGACCGCCAATCAGCGAAATAAGTGAGTCACGATCAGGCTTGGCTACTGAGGGGGAATCGATAAAGTCGCGACACGAATCCATGATGACTGTGACATGTTCTGACATCTAGAATGGAATGGAAAAGGATTTTTGGCTTCAGAAAGATTAGACAAATAAAAATTAATAAAATTGATTAATTTAAAAAAAAATTCATAACAGTTTTTATACAGTCAGTTCGGTGGCTTTCTCCAATCATGTGTACATAAATAATATATTAATTGGATTCCAATATCATGCTTTCTTTTCATAACATTCTGCCTTTTATCGTCGTTTCCTTCTATAGTATTACTTGTGCGATGTTTCATATGATATACCCGCAATAGGCCTACTACACGGAAATTACAAATATTAAAAAAGCAGAAAACGATTTCATTCTAAAATATGTATTAGAAAGTGAGATACATTATAACAAGATGGTACATCCTTCATAATACTTCAAGTATAGCAATAATTCAAAAATAGAGAACAGGCGTGACTTAAAACAAACAGTTAATTAAAAACACAGTCTTAACAATACTTTCAAACATACTCGAGGAGTATATTATAAATATTACATTATCTCTGCAGAGAGCTCGTATGTTCTCGATTAGACTAATTAATTCATGCAAGACAGCAGTCCATCACAGTTGACTGTCATCCCAGCTCCCCTTTCGTAGCTGCTACATAACATGTTTCCTGGTGCAGAAGGATCCCGTGTCACCTGCTCTTTCTTTATAGTCACGAAGTACTTCCTGATCACATTCAGCGGCCATTATACTTCTCGGTCGTAGTTAATCCATTTGTTAGGTCATTAAACTATAGGACTGAATTATATTGTAACCTGACTATCACATTATCAGGACAAATCATATTTTGTAAACTGACAATATCACGAGAAAAAAACTTTTTTTAAGATAAATTACAGTTTTCTGCATTCCTAGCTAGACCAACATATCTATCTCACAGAGAACACCTTGGGCGGTAAAGGGAGTCACGTGACCGGCCCTTGAAGAAATGCCGGTCTCAAAATTTGGTTAAGTAATTCATTTCCAGATTCAAATCGAAAGCACGTTATTGTAATGTATTTATCATGCTTTCGTTCGAAAATAGATTTTTCTTCATCTTGTGATTGACCATTCAAAGCGACGGGTGTACAAATAAGTAATAAAAGCAATCATTTGCATGTATTGCATTAATGTCATAACTTGTATAATACAAGTCAATATTTTAAAGATTTAATTATATGAAAGACAGAAATATTTTACTGTTACTATTTAATAGTGAATCAAATGGATACATTCTAATCAAATCCTCAACATCACCACAAAACAAATACAACTAAAAGAACCAGAAATTATCAAAGCGACTGTCAAATAAGAAGCAACATTTTATTATAATATATCAGAATGGTTTAAAAGAAAAACCAACATTCATGAATAAACTCCAGAAAGATAACTGTCTACATATAACTTAAATTTCATTACAATAAAACATTTTAAATAACGAAATACAACAAAATAATTTAAAATATGGCCTTTACTCCTAATCGCCATAAATGCCATTTTATATTCAATTTGGAGAATTACTAAAACTATTTTCTAAAAACACCTCATTTCTAATCGACCCCAACGAAATAAGAAAACGTGAACTCAAATATTATAATACGTCAAATTACTCATCGTTCCAATGTATATAGTCAAAAGTACTTTTTACTCGAGACTGAACAAAGTATCCAGTGAACGAATATGTCGTTCACCAACTAACCACGTCTCGCCCCATAATATCCCCATCTCTCCAGCTCTGTCATTTATGCCCAGTGTTCCGTATGATACTAAAAATGTCAATTTCTTATCCGTCGCAATTCCAGACGACTGTAAGAAGGCAGCTCATAGGGAACTTTATTTCGACAAAGCCCTCCAAATTGACGCACTGTTTTTTTAGCGAAAAATTGTTCTCTTTTTAATTTGTCAGAAACAAAGTTGCATAATATATATCGCCATTGTGTATTTAACAGTAAAAACTATAAATATGTTAAACGGGTATAAAAACAAGTTTATTTTAGTACCAATTTCAAAAACGTAGAAAACGTAGGCCGAATTTAAATTAAAGGTGAAATAATATGAACTTTTTAATGATGTTTTTAGACATTTAAAGCTGCTATTCAAAATGTAGCTTTAATAAGTAAAAAATATTAACGATAGAAAATTGAGACACAGTCCTGTGCAATTCGCATGTAAGAAACATAAAATGCATTTACATGCAATCAACGTGTAATTAAATGCAATCCATGTATAATTGAAATGCAATTCACACGATAGCAACATGTAATATCCACGTTAAATTAAAACGACACGCAATCCACAATTAAACTCCAATTAAAGTACAATTAAATAAATAATCCTTCAAAATATATATATAATAAATTACACTTAAAATGTAATCAATTACATATTGTAAGCAACATGCAATCCGCGTACAATCGATAAATGAATATCCAATGACAATACAATACTAATTGTAATCAATAATATGATGTTCTCAATTTGCAACATTCTAACAACAACAACAAGGTGTGACCTACCTCAGATTCTGGAACCACCCCGTTGACTCCACTCTTGGGGTAGTGAGAGGGACCACTACCATTTATTCCTGTTTGAACACTTTTGTGCATTGTCTCCAGATTCTGGACAAGACGAAGATAAGTTATAATATATTGTATATATATATAGCTAAACAGGTTCAATAGTAATAGTCACAATTACAAAAAAAAACGCCAAAAAAGGACAACAAAAACAGTAAATATTGATAAACACTGATGTTGTATCATCCTATCCACAATTGAATGATAAGGAAGACATTTAACACATAATCGAATAAACACAACTAGAAGACGCTAAACAAGTATTGTCGAAGACAATTAGACAGTGAACTAGATCATAATTAACAATTAAACAATTTGATTAGTTAGAGGGAGGTAAATACAGAGTAATTAAATCGAAATTATCTTATCCTTACAAAAAATGGCAAAAAAGTCAATCATAAAATTGTTGTAGAATATTAATACAATAATTTCCAAATATATATACACCTAATATTTAATTTAATTATTTAATCCAAACAAACAATTATTTCTAATATGTTATTAATAGCTACATTAAAAAGACACGTATACATATTTCAAATGTTGTACAATATTATTTAAAGTTAACAGTACCATAAAAATGCCGCTTTTAACCCTCTAATTGAAGAGAACAGTTTAAAAGTAAATCTACCAAAGGCAAACAAATCAATAATTGAAATAATCGTCTTCTTCAGGCGATATACTTTCCCCTATCTATGTCAGTGCAAGTCGTCAATGTTGTCAAAAGTGGCACTAATCATTATTTATCAAAGTGAAGATTACATTCATTCAGCCATCCATCACTCCATCACAGTTCCCGTGATTATACTATGTGATGAATTGTTGTTTCAAGGAAAATTAAAAAATAAATCTGATTCATTTTTCTCTATAATTGACGAGGTTGTCTTTTAAACAATTCTAGTAATATTCAGAACACTCTCAGCATACATATAGTCAACTCTAAAGCCCTTGTTTTCCACGTTTTCTCTAAGGTACTGTCTACTTCTCAAAGAGATGCGCTTCCCCTTGTTACTATAAAGGACAACGGAGGTTGGGGGAGGGGGGGGAGAGGAATAGATTCTTAGAAAAGAATAGAAAATGGATGCCAGCCTACGTAAGTGTCTAATGGGTTGTCTTAGAAACGAAAAATTGGAATTTGAAAGCTCAGCTCGGTCTATATAATAATAATGTCACATACTGAATATTATAATCGGTTTAGAGGAGTTATCTTCAAGCAGCTACTCTGCACATCCTAAAAGACAAAAGACTTAATTAATTTTGTATATAGGATACCTGCACACAATATAATAATACGTAGAAGCTCGTAATAACAAAAATATATTGAAAAATAAAATGTCTAACTAACTAAAAAAAGAACTAAAATAATACGTATACTTGGGTTTTATCTTTCTTAATTAATTATTAATTCATATTTAATTATCTCCGTCATTTACTATAATATTATGTAGTAAGAGGGAGAAGATTAACCGAATTTACTTCAGGTTGTAAACGTTAGAAATTGTTATTGTAAATTTAAAATATTGACAATATTTGCATAATTCGTCAGAGAAATGAATGCGACCAGTGAAATATTTCAAAGATTTTCGCCACACTGCACTTTCATCTTAATAAATGAATTAACATGATTAATGTGGTTAACCTGCATATTATTGCGAAAGTGAAAGTAAAATATATTTATCTAATTTGATAACAGATCGTTTGACTGTCAGTCCAGACTAATTTTAAATACTTTAATCCAACTCTACAATAGTCTACATAACTATTAATGTAGAAAGAAAGCAATACGTAGTAACTAAGTTGAAGTCGATGGTGAAGAATCTGAAGGTCACAAATTAAAAAAAGGAGATATCGTTTCCATTTAAAAATAGGGAATATGTCAGTAAACAGTGGGAGCAATTTCGGAACAAAATAGCATTAGCAAGAATGTTAATCTAAGATATTTGGTAGAACATATAATAAAAAAACCGATACTAAAAAACTGTAATTTAAGTTTCGTATATTTTTCATCTTTAAAGCAAACAACAAACAATGGTAAGATTAAAATACACAAAAAAGGAAAGAGAAATGTAAATAAAGAGACTAGATGTGATCGAGTGAAATCTGAACTGGGCAAGTGAAAAGTAGATATGCAATATTATATAGATAGAAAGAGATAAATTGTTTTAATTTTTTAACATAAATCTCATTATTGGGGGCTACACACATTCTGGACAATCGCCATAGTTATCCGCTCAAATAATTTAGTTGTAGTCATGGAAACGAGATGTATAACACATAAGGCCAAAATATCAGTAAAAACAATAAATAAATTAGGTTAAAACTATTAGCTACTATTTTTTATTCTGAATCATGATAATATTAATAGGAGAGAGTGGGAGAGAGAGAGTGAGAGAGTGGGAGAGAGAGCGGGAGAGAGAGAGTGGGAGAGAGAGAGCAGGACAGTGGGAGAGAGAGTGGGAGAGGGAGAGTGTGAGAGAGAGTGGGAGAGTGAGAGAGAGAGAGAGAGTGTGAGAGAGAGAG
>JAUZND010006728.1:0-10641 GCA_034780555.1 Coelogynopora nodosa
TTAACAATGTTATCATCAGGTCTAGAGAATAGAAGATCTAGAGTATGTCCAGAGTTATGGGTGGGAACCATTATATGCTGAGCGAAATGATATTGCTCAAAAGAGGCTAGAAATTTACCAGCAAATCGGTCAGATGAAACATTAACGTGGACATTAAAATCACCAATAATTACATGTTTTTTTACGTTAATAATTAGTACAAATTCAAATAATAATAGTAATTTTATTTATAAAATCAACTGTATTATCGTACGTATTATATAGTAAACATGCTTATTTCTGTTTTCTAACGTTTCTGGGTCTTCTTAAACGTGCACACTAGATAATAATGTGTTGCTATGTTACAACTGTTTTTGATTTGACTGAATAGTTTACACACATGCTAAATAAATAATAATTACTTATTAATATACATTATTTTTATAAAATGTAAATCAAACCACCAATAACTTACAAAAATCAACAAAAAATGTAACAATCTAACAGATTTATATAACCAATCCAAAGTATAAAATCGTTCACCTCGGAAGTGAACAACAATTTACTGGTGAGATACACAGCTAAACAATTCATTATATTTATTAAATAACTAACCAATAGTTGTATATTTTGAACATATATAAATATTAGGTAAACCAAAGTGCTATCAGGCGCATGTTTATTTTACCATATTATTTATTGTTTCATACCCGGCCATTGTTGGAAAAAGTTGCAGATCTGTGCGAGTATCGTAAATAGCCTCGTCAAGGGGACTGTC
This sequence comes from Coelogynopora nodosa, assembly GCA_034780555.1. Lineage (NCBI taxonomy): Eukaryota > Metazoa > Platyhelminthes > Proseriata > Coelogynoporidae > Coelogynopora > Coelogynopora nodosa. Next base: position 758 of record JAUZND010006728.1, read on the forward strand.
GGTTCCGGCATAGACCAATTCTTTAGCGAAACTTGTGTTCAGGAAGAGTGATATTCCTTCACCGCTGCTTGTGCTTTGATATTTAGCATCAATCTGAACAATAATGATCAATCAGTACGTTGAACATTTACCATTGAAAACGAATTAAATATTAAACATTTTGTAAAACTGCACTGGTTACTCTTGTTTAATCAGATTTGTTTTGTTAAATACAAACTTACTGAATCTTGCTCGACTTCACATGGGTTAGCAATAAAAAAGGTTGATAAATGAATGTTTATTATAAATAACTCTTGATAATTTAAGACGATCAATTGTTAATTCCTTCTTCCATTAAATGATTATTAGAATATTTTTTAAACGTTACCGCTTATATTTTTAATTTGTTTATACGATTTGTTTAATATTCTTCAGTAAAAAATGAACATACCATCGTAACATGATCAGAACGCTAACGTATTGATATAGTCAAAGTTTATAATCATGTTAAGTTAATTTGTTGGCTGAACTACAAAAATTTTCCTTTTTAGATAATAAATTTTACTCCACGAAATTATGTGTATACATAACACAATTGTATTACTCATCACTCACACTAATTATATATATATAGTCTATATATAATTAGAAGTAAATTACAGTAAATGATCAATAAATTATTGGCAATAAAGACTAGATGCAAACCTTTACGATTATTTTATCAAAATTATTAATTCGACACAATATTAATTCTCCTTTTTAACTACATGTAATAGTATATTAACTTTAAATATCTAATAGTATAGTCAGAAATAGAATGCTTACAAATAAGTTATAAACTAATAATATATTTGTTTAATTTAATTGTGTTTTTAGAATTTTATGACAACCTATTCGTACTATATTATACTATACTAGACCTGTTTCTTATATTTAAGATATAATTTCGGAAAAATTTATGTTCATATTCATAAGTAGGTTTGTATTAACGATTCGGTTTAACGTATGAATTTGAGTTTATTTTTCAGAGTATTAAAGTCATAGTTCACCATAATTATTTGTAACATATAAATCTCGTTACTCAGAAACAATTATATATCCAAATTAATGATTTTTATTCCGGCAAGTTATAAATGATATACAATTCCATATATTATTTCCTTGAATTGACAGCGAATGTAAAAAGGAATTCGTTTATAAAATATAAAATAATATATAATATAATTATTTAAATAAAATTAATGACAGTTTCTATAATTTTTTAATATATACAAACAATTCTAATACATATTTATATCAACATAATTGTTACTATACAATTTAGGGTAAAACACTACATTAAAAATAAGATATCCGATATTAACACTTAATCATACTAGAATTTGTAATACGTAATGTTTAAATATTTCTACAATATCAAACTAAACAATTATTATTTGTGAAAATTGATATAATTTTTCAAATCTAACTATGTATTTGCAAAATAAAAAAATTATGTTCTAAAGTTTCGAAGTTCTTACAAATGTTTTTTAATCTACTTTTTCTTTCCGTACTAAATGTTTTTTCATACGTTTTATGCATTGTAACTTTATATGGATTGATTTTTTATGTCAAATATTTTTGTCCATTAAATATTAATGTAATTCTTCTTTGCCTCGAAAAAAACTGAATATCTTCATGACATCACTAAAGTAATAGAAATAAAATTATTGATATTTTGATGGATCACATACTATTTGTACCTTTGTAATTAAGTGAAACGATATTCGAAAACTATAAATCGATTATATATATATATATGTAATGGAGAAAAATATTTGACATGAAAAATAAATCCATATAAAGTTACAATGCATAAAACGTATGAAAAAACATTTTGTATATATATATATATATTATCTTCTAGTCTTTCTAATGAAACTATAATCACTATAATCGCTAGAATATACGTGATATGGAAGTATTGAAATAATAATTTATTATATGAATCAGATAATTAAATTGAAATCTTTGGGTTGCTTGGAAATGCTCATTTGAAATAATTTAGATAATTGTAATAAATGAAGAAATGTAGCTAGTTATCTTATTGTAAAAAGGAAATGTTTCGTTTTCTGCATTGATTATATGATGGTCTATTAAGAAAACGAAATGTTTTACAATGAAGTGTTTACAATACAAGATTATTTAAAGTTCTATTTGTTTATTGTTCTGACGCAGATATGTTTCAAGATATAATAAATATATATATATATAATGTATATACTGAAACATACTCGTGGTAAGCATGAATAGGTTAAATTAAGAAATTGTTGTTCAATGTACGGACGAATTATACCAGTTAGATATTATTTTGTATAGCTGCTTCTTTATCATAAATATTAATTTTCATCAGAAGAAATTTGAAAATACATAGAGTATGTAACTATTAATATATAAAATGTAATCGACGACTCTATGAAGATAATATTATGTTTAAGTATAATTTAAATTTATAATTATAATATTATATTTTTAGTTGCTATTATGGCCCTATAATGCTGTTATGTTACTTCTATAAATGAAATATACACTTTAATTTTGTATTGAAAAATAATTTGAACTCTTACGTATGGATAAATTGCATGATTTACGTGTTTGAAAAACAGTTTTTGTTAGATATATTGTGATACAGTGACTCAATATTAAATTTTAAGTTACTTTTAATAGAAATAATAACAAAAATATTTATATTTTTTATTAAATTAATTATTTATATTTTTATTAAATTTATTATTTATATTTTTTATTTTTTATTTTTTATTTTTTATTATTAATTAATTATTTATCAATATATCGGTCATATTCATAGTAACAACCGTAAACATATTTGTACTGTAACATCAATAACACAAATAATGTCTATAGTAAATAGGCACATTCTTCATACTATATGTTTAATAAATGTCACCCTGAACAAGTAACCTAAAGATTTACAAAGTAAATGTCATTTGTTGATACAATATTTAACAACTTATATATTTTAGTTAATATTTAATGGTAAAATTTAATTAATTGTTAAGTTAAATATATTGTTTAAATTTAATTAAATAATCACAAACTATTTATGAACGCATTGTAGCAGCGATTAATGTAAAAAGGGTTTTCAAAGTCTCATTTTTTTATAAAAATAAAATAATACATGTATAATAATAATAAAATGATAATAATTAATTTTTACCGTTTAAACAATAAATAAACTCATACTAATATGTGTAATGTTGTAAAGCTTCACTTTTTATATCCTATATATGTTATGATAATTTACTTTTATTCAAACCTTAATAATCATAACAAACAGCATTAAAAGAATCTACTTCATTAAAAAATCAATAGTATGCTATGTGTTCGAAAATCATGATGTAATTTCCTTATTATTTGTTAAATTTTTTAAACGGGGAAATTAAATCAAATTTTATTATATAAATATATATATTTCGATAATAATATTTAAAATCGAACAAATATCTTCATATTTTTAATGAAAATTGTAATCAATTTTAAACCCAATAAATCAAAAAAAGAAATGCTTCATAAAGGAAACGAAGGTATTCTTCAATTCCATTATTAAGATATTCTGAGGCTATTTTAATAGTTTTGTTATAATTCTGATAAAGTAACTTCGATGTTTTCTATTTTAGTTAAAAAGCAGAAACGTTTTAAACAGATGTTATTGACGCATTATGGAAAAGGAAAGTTTGAGATAATATTGATAGTCATTTTAAAGAAAAAATTTGAATGTTTGAAGATTTTAAAAACAGTGTTACATCTTATCTGTAAGCCTTCAGAAATTTTACTTTTTTTACGTTAATATAATTATTTAAGTTTGTTTTTAAAACAATATTTATAAATTAATATTTTTATTTCAGTCAATTAACTATTTAACTAAATAAATTTGTGAATTTAGTTAAGAAATAACTATAGTAGCATAGGTTAGTTATTGATTTATATTTTTTATTTTTTATTTTCAAGAAATTCGATGAACACTGGAATTACTCCCTTATATTATGAAATACAACTAATGAAAAATTGGAACATGAGATAATTAACTGACTAAATATATTGAGTGGATATTCTGTATATAATAAGTGGAAAGAAGTGGAGCTATAATTTATTCATAACTGAAGTAACTTGAAAGAAATTGAAAGAAATTTCAAGAACTCAACTAATTCAAATATTCAAAAACAGCAAGATGAAATTTATGCTGAAGTTTTGTGTATACATATCATGTACCAAAAAGGAAAGATGTTGAGAAAAATTACTCGTAACTAATATTAACAGAAGAATAGAGAAGAGGAGAGAGAGGTAAAAATTCTACACGTTTTGTTTCATCATCTGTGAGGCAAAAAGTCTACGTCCGAGTAAGCTGAAATTTTTAAACATGTGCTAATTATCAATTATGAGTATTTTCAGATTATATCAGTATTGTCATAATCAGACCTGTTAAAAAAAATCGTGTTTTGAAATATTTTTGTTGCGATTACATTATTCAATATTTATATATGATAATCAAGTTACCCTTAATATTAATATTGAAATACTAATTTTAATTATGCTTAGATTATTTCAACCATTAAAAATTGATGATGTCTTCAGTTGCTTGTAATATTTATAATAAATTTTAGTTGTAATTATTTTTCCAACTCTTTTCTATTTAATGTAAAAAAATCATCATTTGTATTGAATCCCTGTTTAAAACATAATATTTAAAATGTATAAAAATGTAAACTAAGGTTTAATTATTATATCACAATAAAATTTGCGCGTGTTTTTGTAATATAAATAGCAAAAACGCATTTTTGCAATAAATTGTTTATTCAAATACTACACACTAGGCATGTATTTAATTTCACAGATATTATATTTTAATCTTTAAAGTGTTTGTTATCGTCAAATTTAATCGTCAGATATCCTTAAATGAACATGTTTATCAAAAAACAATAAAGTAGGACATTGGAAAATGATGACGTCATTGATGATAAACCATATAAATAAATGTATTATATGACCAACATGCACAATTTCAAATTAATCAAATGAAATACTTTTGAAATACAGCTGATTTAAAGTTGACCTTGACAAAATACAGTTTTATTTGATTTAAAATTTCGTTTTTCTTTTTTAATGATATAAATGAATAACGTTATTTCTTGATTAAAAAATTAATTAAATTTAAATACAAATTTCTTTAATTTAGAAATTGATTTTCTAATTTTATATGTTTAAATGTTTATTAGAATGTGTCATGTTCTATGTATTTTGATGTTTTTGTGAGGATTTGACATTAAGATAGCAATAAAATAAATTATCAAATCAAGTATATTTTTATTCAATCTAATTATGAATAATAAAGACAAGTAATGTTCCCTTGTGATGAATGCAAAAGAAAATCCACAATAAAATTTCATTTTTTTTACAATTAATACAAAAGATCCTTGATGAAAGATGAAAGATGAATCTATGAATTAATGAATCAATGATGAAAGGTGAAAGGTCTTATCTTTTGTAATAATTGTAATAAACTTAAAATTTTATTGTGGTTTTTCTTTTGCACTAATTATGAATATTATAAATGACATTAAAAAGAAATAGTAAGAACACACATACAATATATACATATGATATAGTAATGGTAATCGTTATCCGAATTTGCATAAAGTTAAATATAAATTTAATTTTTTGATACATTTTTAATAAATTGTTTTCAATTTATAATATCATCCCTTTACACTTTAGTTTTTTTTATTATTATTTAAAAACAGCAACTGTAAACAATGGATTCCTGGCCAGAGAAAAATATTTTATAAATCGAGGAAAGAGTAGAAACATATATTTTAAAAGGTTAAAGGGATGAAATCAAACATTTTTAAATGTCTATCAGAGACATATAAGCTACAAAATTGCACAAAACAAAACCTGAACTTACAGTGGTATAGTTGCTCCTGTGGACTATATATCCCACACTCCAGACCTTGTACATGGCACTTGGAAAGGAAGCTCCCGTGCCGTGTATCTTAACAGCAGATGCCATAACTCTAACATTGTTTAGATACATTAATTTGAATGATAAGATTAAAAGAAAAAAAGCAATTGTGGACCCATAGAAGTGAAAATGCATCATCTTTTGGAATTAATCATAACTTAATTACTGACAAAATTACCTAAATAGTTTAATTATAATATTTGTTTTAGACAGTTGTTTTATACAATTTCAGTACAGCAGATACTGATTGGTTCATCCTTAACATTTATTTATAATTTTTACTAAGCAATCACAATGTTAAACGCAATGTTGATTATGCGCTAAAATAAACAATAAAATAAACCAATTATAAACTAAATTAGTTTATTTATTATTTTTGCATAAATAACTTTATACTATATTAACTTCCCTAAAACTATCTGCCAAACAAATATGAATAAAACAATATACATAAATTTAAACTTAAATTTAATTATTACAAATGCGATCAAGGTGTAATAAACTATATAATATTTTCTTATTAACTTGGTTAAAAATTAATACTTTATTTTAAACGTACTTAAATGCATTAAACGTCGACAAACGTCCACGTTCCGGACAATAGTTCAAATTCAGTTAAACTGTTGTTATATATAAATATTAAAACCAGAATAGACATGTTTAGTATAATAAATATAATTTTAATGTACCAGGAAACTCTAACAGAAAATTATGTTCATCTTTCTACTTAGTTTAGTATTCTCTTTATTCAAAAAAGCCAATAGAAAATAAGTTTTCACAATTATTTACACTATTAGATCTGCGTACAACGTTTACGTATAGTTAAATTTGTATGACATTCCTTTAACCCTCATACGGTTTTGGGGTCCATGTGAACCCCAGAACCCTGTTTATTTCAGGAGCTAACGTTATAAAAAGCTTCGCTGTTTTAATTCTTTTGTGAGAATTATAAAATTTTATAGTTATTTGTATTAAAACCTGATTTTTTTAATTAACAAAATAAAAACATGAAATAGGTATTTGCTATTAAAGAAATGTGGGGTCAATATGGACCCCACGTTCATTTTAAACTTATGGTGTGTCGTGTTCTGTATTATAGTAATTTCTGTGAATTCTATAATTACACCACGCTTGCCTATAATCGACAGACAGCAATTTTTGCCTAGACCAAAATTATGTAGACAATATTATTGATGAAGATACTTTGGATAATGAAGAATTAGCATCTGACATTTCCAATGAAAAAATTCAGGAGAATGTGCCAACTGGTGAAATAGACAGCGACAAATAGGAACCGCCGTTACCCCTACGAGATCGAATTAATGTTAGAATGGCTGGAATTTTAACTAGTATTTCCGGAAAACAGTGGTAACGAACAGTATTAAATATTATCAGGATTCGTCCAGGACTCACTTCATGGACAAGCATAAGGCTGCAAGACCACGATTCTGCCTTTTTCTTAACAGGTTGACTACTAACTCTAAAAAATGTTTTATGCAGTTAAAGTAGATGAGCAGTTGTATATCTACAGAATCAGGTTCAGGTACATGCAAAATATGCCTTCAAAAACTTCCAAATATGGGTTGAAGTAATAAGCATTATGCGAGGCAAGTTCTGCATACTGCTAGAATTTAAAAATGTATACTCGAAGTAATAAACAACGAGTTTTTCCTCTTGGGAAAGATGTAGTGTTGTCACTCACCGAAAATTTGAGGAATTCTAACCTCAATGTTACAGTGGATAATTTATTTTTCTCTGTGACATTGACACGTGCGCTTCTAGACAGATGAATGACAATGGTTGGTACTGTAAGGGAAAATCGAAGAGAGATACCGCTTGATGTAAGAGGGCACAGGGGGAAAGAACTCTATTCTTCGTAGTTTTTATACCACCCTGAAACTCAGATCGAGCTAGTAGCATATAAAACTAAGAAAAATAAAATGATGTACGTTATGTCAAGTCAGCACAATACGCCAAAATGACAAGGTCGGAATAACGCCGTCACTTATATGGACAGTATCGGAATAACGCTTATTTTGACAGGGTTGGAATAATGCCGTCACTTAATTTATCTGTTTTTCTGAATAACGTCGTCACTGAATAATGCCGTCAGTGAATAACGCCGTCACTGAATAGCGCTGTCACTGAATATAAATTAAGTGACGGCATTATTCCAACCCTGTCAAAATAAGTGACGGCGTTATTCCGACCCTGACAAAATATGAAAAAGCGTTATTCCAGATTGTAATTTTCAGTCACTCTTATTCAGTGACGGTGCTATTCAGGGTCGGCGTTATTTAGTTTTTGTAAATTTAATGACAGCGTTTTTCAGTGACGGCATTAATCAGTGACAGTGCTATTCAGTGCCCCGTCTCAACGCCTTTGTGTTTTACTTATCGACATTTCCTGAATCAAATGATGCAGAAAAAACTCACAAGCACCTTTTGTTTTTTACCGAGCTCAGCCGGATTAGCACTAACTGCACCACTTCGTATTGCGAACGCAGCTCAAGCACTCAATCAGGCTACGGCTGTAGGTCCTCGTTTGGCACTGCCAATTAAACACCCCAAAGGTTGATGTAAACTGTGCAACAGAGCAAAGGATCGCAAGGTGCGTACACAATGCTGACGCTGTCAAGCAAATGCATGTGATGATCACTTTTCAATAAAGTGTAACTCCTGCAACCAGTAAGTACATTTTAAGTGTGGAAATAATATGCTCTACTGCACATCACACTGTCAGAAAAAAGGGTTCTTGATCAGACCAAAAAGGGTTCTTGAAGTGGGTCTATATAAGAACCCTTTAGGGTTCATGAGAAGAACCCTTTGCTCAAGAACCCTTTTTTTCAATTCATGAACCCTCCCAATGAACCATTTAAAGGGTTCTTTAAAAAAAGTATTTTTAAATAAACTACTGCTCTTAAGAGCAGTAGTACATTCATTTAATAATTTAAAAAATTAAATTATTTTTTTAAATACTGCTCTTGAGAGCAGTAGAACATTCATTTAATAACTTATAGACCCATAATTACTACTATATTTATATTTATATACTAACCCTTTTTATCCAAAGAACCCTTTAAAGAACTCTTTTTTCTGACAGTGTATTGATTCTAAATAGCTTATATATTATAATTTGAAAGGAATCAATATTATTGCTACAAAGAATAGAACGGGGTAACTCGGATTTTACAGCAATATCGATTCGTTAATTAAACTATCTAACTTTCTACTTCAAAGGGGTTTAATTTTATAAAATTAAAATTAATTAAGTACCGTATAAAATGTGCCAAAACTTTTTAAAACACTCTTTTTAACGCTGTGCGTCTCAGAAACGGGTGGCATTTTAACCGCATTCTCAAACAGTTTCGGTTTGCATATACCGATTATAGCTACTTTTACATGCTGGACCGGACATTTTTAAATCAAAGTGTGGCAACACCACTGCTCAGGATGCCACGACACAACTATCAATTCAGATCCCCTCTCCTCTCTAATTTGTCACTTAATCGACCTGATATGGGTCATTGTAGCAATCCAGTTTTCTGCCATCTTTGTTCTGCGATAATTTATTATATAGCAGGCGCTCTTGTTGTTGAATCGGCAAAAACATTTAGTGTTTTTATTGCAATAATACCCCTTTATTCTCTACAATTTACAAAATAATTATTCCTATCATTTATAGTTTTCGTTTTCTCTTGTTGCCATGAAGAACAATCTTAATAAAATGGGTTCCGGGGCTATCCTTTTTGTTAGCCATGACGTGTTCGATGTGCTGTTAAATGTCTCAGAACAGTTGATATGAAAGATTAAGGGTGGTATGCTGATGTCTCGATTAGTGCTTAATCTTTGATTAAATCTAAAATTAAATTAAATTGGTATGCTGA
>JAUZND010006729.1:0-10641 GCA_034780555.1 Coelogynopora nodosa
GGGCAGGGGCGAGGAGGGGAGGGTACCGCCACTTAGCTGGCGGGCTCGGGGGGCCCGGGGGGAGCTGGGCGTGTCGGGGATGTGGCTACAGGAGGATTCGTTGCCGTCTGTGGTGATGGGATGGGCGGGGGTTGTAGGAGTTGGTAATGCACCTAAAGTTACAGTACTATAATTTTATACTCAAGGTATAAATTAAAGATTAAAGTAAACCTAAAATGAATATTACAATTTTTAAATAATATTTTTTTCATTTCAAATAAAAGTCGATAACGAAAAAAATATTGCAATTTGCAATAATGAAAAGTTTATAATACTATTTGATAATTTGTGTTGAGAATACAATATTGTTGATATTATAAAACAAACAATATACAAAGCAACTATTTTTTTAAATACTGATAATGATACCAATTTATCAAAATTAATTTTCAGTTCAACTATTAAATATAAAACCTAATTCAACCACTACAATCAATTTGATACTTGAAACATGATTAATTACATCATAAAAGCAGTAAAACAATCATTTAGTAAGGTAGATAGATACGGATATTATGAATTCATACTCTGTTCTGAATAATTAATATGAATAGACTTATTTAAAAATAGTAGCTATACTAATAGTTCACAGTAAATCAAACAATACATTGCATATTATAGGCTAATACTGAATTATTGTATAAAAATAATTAAATATGAATTTGATAATATAAAACTTTTCCAAAGATCAACAATTTCTTTTATTAACTCTATAACTCATATAAAGACTCATATAAACTATACTGAAGGTACCTAAAGTAACGATATTTTGTAAAAAAATATGAAATCACTCAAAGTGTTAATCAATAACAGCGTTCCCAAGCTTTTTCCCAGATTTTTTCTCGACTTTTTCCTTATCTTAAACAGGAATATTTTTTCTTGGAAATCCATATAATAAACAAAATGTAATACTTTTAGTAATCTGTTCATATATAAGTTAATATTTTAATACCAATAATTATCATTATAAAGTTAAACGTATAAATAGTTATAAATTCTTTCTAGTATTAATTGCTATCTATTTAATTAAAAATAAATTATGTACCATTAAATTACAACTCCAAATAAAAACATTCTTTATATAGATACACATACTACATATATATATTATATATATATGATGCCTACACTATAAAAAGTACTTAAAACAATATATGCAAATTATACAATAAAGAATCTAAACCACAAAAAATGTGTAATTAGTAATGTAAAAGTGTAACAATATGTAAAAGTAATAAAATGTAAGCACAACACTTCAAATTTCACTCTTTTTATAATTGCATTCAGAGAACTGAGCTCTGATTTTTTGACGATACTTTAGTGCATAAAGCATTCGATTTAGTTCAAAATTGTCTAAAATGTCCATTATTTTCGGCTCCAAACACAATGTCATCTGCCGACTTTAACAACCCATCCACGTCTATTTGAAGCTTCTTTCTTTCAATGATTCCATATGTAAGAAACTTTCGTGTGTTTGTTTTCAATGTATTTTCAGCATTCTCACCTTGCTTGGGCAAAAAAGAGAAACCAATTTTCAAAGATTTGAGTGAGGTAAACAAAATAGTTAAGGTATTTTTACATATTATTGTAGTAATATTTAGGCATTTATTGAATAAATAGCAATAAAAATAAATTCCGTGACTGGTAACAGGATTCCATCACTTTTGTCTTAGCTTTTAAATTCCCTGATCCGTGGGAACCCAGCAATAATATCATAATGCAGATTTTAAAACATAATATTATTTAAAAAAAACTGAGATAAAATATAACAAAAATATATTCCTATAAATTAGAAATTTAACCAAAATTGTGTTTTAAAAATAATAGAAATAGATTACTACACGTGATTCAAATCCAGATTTGGAAAATATTAAAACTATAATAAACTAAAAATAAGTTATAATAATATTTTCACCGTAGAAATTTATAAAAAGAACTTAAAATTAGTCTGCATTAGTAAAACATGGATGCAATACATTAATGATTGTTATTGTCAGTATGATAAAATATGTACAATAATTAAAACACTATTTCTAAAGATTTGTTACAAGTTAGGATAGGATATTGTACAATGATGGAGACGTACAGTGGGTACAACGATTGGTATTTTCTATAAATTTTGAGGTAAATTTAAACCATTATCCAACTATTTATACTGACGACATTTAATTAGTTTCGAACCACTTGTGTTAGTATTTAAACTGAAACATTATACTTAGCAGTAATTACTAAGCTAATCATAAAAAACATTATAGATTTTGAGTAATAAATTAATTGTAATTAATTACAATATGGTTAGTCAGTCATATTAATTATATAAAAAATAAAACACAACAACGTAAAATCAACATCACACAGGACAGTAAACGAGCAGACACAGACACAGATATAAAAGATACATACAACTTGTAGTCAATATTATTATCACTGAACCGTGCCGCGCATTGTTAACGAACAATTTTAAGCAACCATTTCCGAGGGATATATTTCGAGTGGAAGTATGGCATACTGAGTTCATTCTCAATATGAATTCTATTTTAACATCAAGTGTTTATTAAGTTAGTTGCAATTTGGCATCTAGAATAATATATATATATATTAAATAAAAAATATAATCAAAAGTTGTATATTATTATAATCGGCATGTATTACATTATTTTAAAAAATGCATTGAGTAAATCTTTGCAAATACCTACTAAGAAACAGTACGACAATTGAACCTTTCAAATAATTGTATATTATTTATAATTGCAGGCTTTTACAGCATGTGACACAATGAAAATTGTGCGTTAAATGATTGTTTCATTTTAAAACAGACTGAATTCAAGTTCAAAAAAGCTATTTCTCGATACAAAGCCGTTCAACGAAATCGCGTTTGTATTTATAAATTTTTAATTTAAGAAAAAGCAAGTATAAAATGACTACTCTGGGTATTTTTAACTAAATTTAGAACATTTCCTTCACGGCAGACAGAGCAATGTTTTAAAGTTTAGACTTAAAAGCTTGACTACTTTAATTTTAAATAATAAAAAAATTAATATGTTAGCAGCTATGAATCATCGTTACACATAATATAAAGCGTGGATTATCTTTTAATACATTTTAACAATTCCATCTATATTAAGATTTATCTAAAATACACAAAGTTTGAATTCATATAATCAAATTTAGATTGCACAAATCAGATCTATAATTAATTATATACAATTAATGGATGATACTATTTATTGACTAGAGAGTCCAAGGTTGCTGAAAATGAAATGCAACAGTGAATGCAAACGTAACCAGCTTCTGGCCACAATTGTATTGTATTTGTGAGTAGGTATAAACACATACAAAAAGGCAAACAATGTGAAGTAGTGAGTAACAGTAGAGATAGGTGGGGGGGAGCAGGGGAGGCAAACATATAGGACAACACTGAGAGAGATAACACCCGCTTACCGAGCCATCTAAAGTAGCAGGATGGACAGTTAGCCAGGCCTGGGGCCTCTGTAGCCAATCAGAGATGAGAGGAATCGATAATATTTAGTAATATCAAAAGATTAGGCAGCCATCAAAAAAGTATATTCATTATTTAAATTTAGATACTTGCCACATTTTCAGAAATATTCATATTTAAAGAATGGTGATACTTAACTAAAGTTTAGAATAAGTTAATTTAAAAAAAAAGAAAAGTAGTAAATATTCTAATCATAATATAAACTAAGTAAACATTTACAAGTAATATTGATCTATCGAAAGAATTGGTTAGAAACTTTAATAAATTCAATAGAATCCATAATTTACATTAACCGATTCTAGTTGAATGCAGTCATACTAGCTACCGCAATTTAAGGATTAGTAAAACTAAAGACTCAGAGAAATCCAATAACACTCACCTTGCAGGGAAAGCTGGACATTCAGTTTCTGGGCAAGATTGGGGGCACTCTTGAACATGGGGTTTTCTCCGCTAGTGAGGGTCGCCACACTTTGTCGTGCATGCGCCTTACTCACACTGCTCGGTCCCCAGGTGTTCACCTTCTGCTGCTGTTCGAAGTCTGTCGGTAGGGTGGGGGGGGGGGGACAAGATCGAGCAAGATCTAGAGTCAGTATCACGTGACAGGGAGTGAAAATGGTGTGGACAAAGAAAGCGTGGACAAAAGAAACATAGACGAAACAAAAGACGACAGAGGATAATGAAAAAATACTTGATTGGATATATTATTTACTAAAACACACGGCTGGTTATGCTGGTGAGATGCACAAACTTCAATCTAAACCACATTATACAATTTCTCTGAAACTAAAGTTTTAATATAAAGATCTAGACTTCTAGTTTTAAAATAAGACTGTTTAATAAAATTACAATAATTACTTTTATTAATACATTTTCCTTACATAATTTATCTAAAACGTATAACTTTATTAACATTGGAGGTTAATAAAAATGTAAACTATCGATAAACTCGTTAGTTAATAAAAAAACAGAAAATATCCCGAAAGCCCGTGGCCAGCCTTTTTAAAAGGTCGTTCGTTTTTATCAAAAAAATGGCATTTCCGAATTTCGATACAAATTGAAATCTCTCTATTACGCACGTAATGTTATTCTCATGCAGCCTAAAAAGAGCAAATTTTGATAAAACTCAAAAAGGTCGTTCGTTCGAACGGTATGAACCCCCCTGGCTACAGGCTTGTCCCGAAACACTTTTCCAAAAAATATTAACATTGTCATTCTATGACATTTGTAATTGATTGATTTTAAATGCTGTGCACTGATGTAGTATTAGGGTACATCAATATAATATGAATATTGGATATAAAATAAATAAAAAGTTAATTGACTTTACATATTATGTCTTAATTGTTCATAAAAAATAGATAACTAATAAACTACTTTTTTCAAATAACGACCAAACACGATCCTAATAGTAGACAGCTACCTTTAAATAAGAACGTTTTCCTTACATTTATGATGTTATAAATTCGACAAAGTGGTTGAAAACTATTAATAACAACAGTCCAGCATATAACTCCATATAAAAAGTTACACCCCGGCCCTAAGAACCATTTACCTATGAAGAATACAAAACCAGAAACTCACGCGATATCAGCTTGAGCCCTCCATCTTCGCCCTCATTGGGCGCTACATGTACAACATGTTGCAAATTGCAAGGTTGTGAGATCACAGGATTCGCATTGTTACACTGGGCTCCCCCGTCCCCCCTTCCGCTGTTGCCACCCGTGGTACCCGACCCATTAGAGGTTTTTCGTAGGCCGAATATAGTCCGGTAGAAGGGGGTCTTGCGTGGCGGGGGGCGTGGTGGTGGACCCACACGTTGACCGTGGAAATTGGCTGTCATTACTGCCAACAGCATGCAGTGATGCTGCCATGGAGAAGATAATATGTGGTATACGTTATGCTACTTATTAATATTAGTAGTAGTAAATATCATTACACCATTATTTTGTAAAAAAATATTTAAAAAAATTATTTTAAGCCTTCTACTAGACTGACTATTAATATTTATTCGGTAGAATGTTTCACTAAATGATAATAATTTATCATGTCTAAACTTCCTGAAACGGTTTGCATTATCAAAAGACATATAAAGTTACTTATTTTTTACGATGATGTACTGAGTTCTAATAATTTTACTAACTAATTACTTGGGTACTTTTATATACTATTCAACTCAAACAATTTAAATATATTTTTTTTTAAATTTTGATGTCTTTATAGTCTTTATATTCATTCAATAGTAGGTCAACCAAGACGACAATAGAAAGCGGCTTACCCCCATATTATCCATGAACTGGTTACATCTCTGCTCTTTTCTGTGGACCTCCATCTCTCGTTCGTGCAGCAAGAGGCGTTCTCTGTCCAACGTTTCCCGCTCCATCTGGAGATCTTCGATCAGATTGAGAACATCCTCTTCGTTGATGGCGATAGGGTTCCGCTGGACAAGCAAGCATATTGGAGATGAGACTTTTTTTTTACTGTAGATGCCGAGGTAAAATATTAGGATATAATATTCTAATTTTCACAGCTTCTAGATATATTAAATAGATATAAAATCAATATTTTTTCTCTTAAATTTAGTTTAGGAAATTAATTAAATCTTAATAAAAAAAACCACGATCTGTCAGAAATATTATAAAATTAATAGACACCCATGTTCGGAATCATAAATTTCAAATGGAAAGAATCAATCTTATCAAAGTCAAATATACCAATAATGTTATACATTATATACGTTATACAATAATTTTTTATCGTATTGTATTGTATCGTAAATTTAATATCGTTATAACGTTATACAATATACGTAATTTTGAACATTTCCTTATTTTGTACTAAATAGTAAACTTAATTAATTGTTTCATTAAAATATAATTTTTAATTAAATTTTATAATTAAATATTAATCAAATAATATATAAATCGGACTCCCCAAATCCACGAATTAGACTATTTCAAGGCGATATTTAAGCAACAGAATTTAATATAGTTTCGTATAATGGTAATAACTTTTACAATCATATAAACTTACCCTAACTATATTAATGATACTTTGTATATTGTAAAAAATTAATCATTTATCCTAAGTAGAGTCAAGGTCAACATCAACATAACGAAAACAATAATTGCATTTTTTTAAATAAAGCCGTCATTTTCCCGCATTTACTTAAATTGTAAGAGACTCACATTTTTGTGTACAGAAAAACTTTGTAATACAATATGTAAAATAAGCATGGAATTAATGTATTAATTGTGATTGACCCAACAATATGTTTTTCAACTGATACAAAACTTATTATTTGGTACATTATTTTGAATAAGAAATTATGTTAAAAATAAAACATCATACCTTAATTAATGGATGCGTTATCATTTATAAATAAAAGTTTGAATTACGAATAAAAATTGTTAAATATATGCAGGCCTTTAATTAAAAAAAGTGTAAGCCCTATGAACAAAAATAAACACAACAAACACAAAACGTAATTACTATAACAAACATAAAATAGTTAATTGACGTAATAACACTAAGAAAATGACGCATAGAATAAAGTGCCATTTAAATCCCGCGGTAATAACGTTGTTATTATAAATAAAAGACATGATTATAGTCCAGCCCAGTTATATAATTGTACAAGTTTTTCAATTTCACGATTCAAAAACGTTACATACTAAAAGGAACCACGTCAGAACCAACCAGTTAGCTTGTCCACTTGGGTAAAGGTTGGTAATGGGTGGGTCACCTCGCATGGGAGCTGAATAGCTCGAAACCGGTAGTGCTCTGTCTCTCTGCTGTTTGTACAGGTTCTGCGCTTAGTGCTTACTTATTATTATTCACATCATGTGGATTTTGCTGGTGGATACCCCCGAATTACTACCTCTGATGTTATACTATTCAAATTGCTTTTTTTGACGATTTGTTTAGGGTTTTAATAAGTACTACTTGCAATCCAGTCATCAGTAGGGAGACTAGGGTACCTGATGAGAGCTGAATAGCTCGAAACTGGTAGTACTCGGTCTCTCTGCTGTTTGTACAGGCTCTGCGCTTAGTGCTTACTTATCATGATACAATCAATTAGCAGAACTAACACGAGTCTCACCTGTTTATCACAAAGACACCCTGGTCTACTGTAAAAATAAGTTAATCTAGTTAATAAATAATATAAACTAGACAATTAAACAGAATTTGTCGACTAAATAAAAAGATTAAAATCATATAAACAAAAAGTGCAACTTACATAAACGGAAAACTAAAATCTGATTATTTTGAACTGTAAACTAAAAATACAAATGGTGTTAATTTAATTTCTCGCATACATTAAAGCAAAACTGCAGTTTACATATCAAATTATTTAATTTAAGCATACAATATTGAAAAAAAACTAAAATAAAAATTAAAGTACTAAAAAACATTATCAAGGTGTTTAAAATGTAGCAAATAGTAATACTCTTTTCAGTAAATAATACATAAACAAAAATAATTACTGCACAGTGCACTATCATTTTGTATGAATTAAAATGAATCCTTTAATTTATCAAAAAACTACCTAGATAATTAAATAAAGTTATACCGAAATAAAAAATATCTTAAATTCTTAAATTTTAACATCGACAAACAATGTTATAACAAACTCAACTGAAGCTTGCTAGCAAAAGATGTGCGAACAACATTTTCTCTCAATTTTTTATTCATAGTTACATATGAATATATTAACATAGCTTTTGGTCAACAAACTACTCCTTTCAATAGAAAAAAACAACTAAATAAAATGGTTTAAAAATCTCTACACTACAGGCAGGATGTTCTACAATCACAATTGACTTCTAATACATGTCACCAAATCTAACTAACATAATACTGCAGAGAAACATCGTCAAGCCAGAAACCTACCAACTCTTCATTGAGAGTCTGTCTCTCGATCTGCTCCCGCCAATTGGCCTGAAGATCGTGGAAGTCGGCGGCTGGAATGTTCATAAAGGAGAGGCCCCGAGCCTTGTCCAGTCGGTTGAGGATCTCCTCAAATGTTGGCCGCTCTTCCGGCGCCACTCGCCAGCAATCTAAACAATAATCACATATTTTATTCTATTAGATTATTTGTAAAAAAAAAACTACTCTATATAATACGCATTGTCTGTTTCTATAACTATATCTATAAGTGTGTGTGTAACGCCAAGATCTCAGCAACCAGAGGCAGCTGAAACTTGCAGAAGAAAAAATTCACCGTAAATGTTTTACAATCAGTTTCAATATTATTTTTTAATATAGGGCCGAAAACGTATTCTTATAGTTTATAAGAAGAGATAGAAAACAGTTTGACAAAATTATTTAATGAACTTGATTTGCAAAAATAACCAATATTATAGGATTATAGATTAACATTTTCGCCATTTTTCGGCTGAACATTACAAGTTTCCTTATTACAATATTTCAATGATATTGATTGTTTGTTCCAACTTGCCAAATGATGTCTGGGTGGTTGTAGTCAGTCGACTTTCCTTGAATACCAAAATAATAAGAACCAACACTTTGTTAAAATGCTTTAAAAAATGCTAGTAGTGCACATACATACATTCCCGATTAACTACAGGAAAAAGAGCTAAACTTAACTATTAATTTCGTATATTACCTGTTGTAAAGTTGGTAACAGGTAACAATCGGCAATTAATTTCCGACCAAATGTTTAAACTATACAATCACCTACACGTTTCTTTTTTGTCGCTGTGCGTGATGAGATTAGAGACATACTATAAACGGTAATTATTATTATTTGGAAAAAAATAGTTACATAGAATATTCTGACACACCCACTAGGTGTTTTGAGAGGTTTTTGCAGCATTTAAACAAACAAATAACATATTAATCAGAAACCGTACTATATACCGCAAGAGTGAGCTTTCAAGGGACAATTAGAAGTAATGCTGCTCAAATAATTTTAATGAGAAATTTATATAAGTTACTCTCAATAAAATTAGATTGTTTTAATTATATCATTACAGGTGTGTAATAAAAAAAATGTCTACGTGGAACGACCAATATATTTACAATCACCATACACATCGAGTATCTACATAAGCAGTTGCACAGTGAGACGAAAGTTAATATTTTGTATTGCACTGTGGTTACTATATTATGTGTACTAAGTACATAATGTACAACTGTAGCAAAGTATTGTCTAAAACACGTTAGTTAAAACTCTTTAAAATAACCATTTATTCAGCAATATATGCAAGGGCGTAGCCAGGGGGGTTATGACCCACAGCCAGAGCGTCGGAAATTTTGTCACCTATTTTTCGGAATTTTTCTGACTTGTATGAAATTTTCCTGGTAAACTGAGACTATAAATGTTATTTCTAGGTGTAACTCACCAGACAATTTCTAACAATGTATGGCAGCCGAGAGGGGTCAAAACGAAAAACATAGATTCACCACTATTGGATATATACGCAACAATACCTGTTTCAAATGTAACGGCTATTTAGCATGAGTGAAAAGCGTCTTAGAGGCCTCGCCCTCATGACCAATTATAAAGACGTGCGATCTTTAAATATGACGACGTTATTGACATATAGGCCTACGTGTGAATACTGACAATAGCCGTTTGAAATTTAAAGTATATATTAGTCGAGATAATGGACTTCAGATTAGTTACTTTTGCTCGTTGATATAATTATTGTAATGTTCACAGGGTGATTACCATTGCATCCTTATTAGAACAGATCTCATATTCAGTATATAATTCATGTTCGGTCATATAATTCTATTTGTAAAACTTGTATATAGGTAACCTACTATTATTAGTTGTTTCGTGATATCACGTATTATTCAGTATCGTAACATGATATTACCTATATAATAATAGATTTCTACATTTGCGGCCGTTGCAGCGGTGTAAAAATGTAAATAAAACTATATTAGAAATCTTGTGGTCATCAAAATAAATTACTACTACTACTATTGCTTTTCTTTGTTTTTTAGAATTGTTTCACTTATACTAAATTATTTATTTAAGTGTTGCCACTCTCAGCGATTTTTATAAAATTGAGAGATTATTGCAATTATTTTAAAGATGTCAGCGATTTTTTTGTGATTATGAATTGTAAAGT
>JAUZND010006730.1:0-10641 GCA_034780555.1 Coelogynopora nodosa
GAGAGGGAAGAAGAGTTGAGGGATGATCTGAGAGGAGAGGGAAGAAGAGTTGAGGGATGATCTGAGAGGAGAGGGAAGAAGAGTTGAGGGATGATCTGAGAGGAGAGGGAAAAAGAGTTGAGGGATGATCTGAGAGGAGGGGGAAGAAGAGTTGAGGGATGATCTGAGAGGAGAGGGAAGAAGAGTTGAGGGATGATCTGAGAGGAGAGGGAAGGAGCTTTGTTGGAGCATACGGATTTTAAAGCTGTTTTAGAAATAATTTATTAGTTATGGCCAATAGAGAAATCTGAAAATTGGTTTTGCATAAACTTACTTCGACGGAGGCATAGTTGCCAAACAGGCCAACCTTCGATTATCCCTTTCCAATCGATCGTTCTCCGCGTTGGCTTCGCCTAACTTGCTGCGTAGTTGACCGACCTCCTTTTTAATTGAATCAAGGTCAAGGCCGCTCAGGGATGACCCTGTTGAACTTGAAAGTCTTGAGTCTATATAATACAGTGTAGTGGGTTAGAGGTATATACATATATGATATGCAGAAAAAAGCCAATTTAATAACTTTTAAAAATTACATCAAGATTAATTGTTTATGTAGTAACAATGTAATTTATAAACATTTCAAAAATATTGGAACGATTATTATAACTTCATTTAACTGGGCAAGATCAAGTTTAAGTGAGAAATAGAAAATGAATATTATTTTGAATAAATATATATATTCCGAAACATTTCAAATTTGATAACTATTGTAGATCAAACACTTTTTTTAATGTGAATGTTGACAATGCAAGGACAACTTAATTACGAATGTTTCACTGAGAATAAATGTAAAAAATTAATATTTAATGTTTAATGTTTTACAAAAGCAATTAATTAATCCTGAATTATCATACATAAATTAAGTATGTAACAAAAACATAATAATATGGTATACATTTAAAAATAAACCTATACATTTCCACAATCAGTTGTAAAATAACTCATATTTAAAAAAAAAATTGTCCATATCAAAAAGATAATTTTTGTAGTATTTTAGTTTTAATTTAAATTAAATGATTATGTATAGGTATATTATCTCATATTTTAATATATTGGTGTTAAATACTGAAAGATAAGATCAAAAACGTTCTTCTAATTCTTCTAAATCTATCATTATTTCATGATTAATTATCACGAATAAAATCGTAACTTTCAAAGTAGTGTATACTATTATGCCACTTAGTTGTTAATTTGACCCATTGAAGACTTAGTTCTTTTACAAAACCATATCTCATCAGAATGGTTCGTAGGATGATTCAAAGATACCTTTATAAATAAAAATTTTAATACTAAAATATTTCTAAGTTTAAATATAGGCTTAAATTTCACGATATAATAAAACATTACATTCACATTTATTTTATTTTATGTAATCATTATTATTCATTAAAAACAAAGTAACTAAAGTTCAAAACAAGTACAACAAATATGACCATAACCTATATTTATATGAATAATTAGGGACTTAGGTGGGGACCCGGCCAGATGTCTTCTGCATAATTATTTAAGGAAATAGCAAACTGAATATTCCCACCAAATGTTCCCACCTGTTCCCAAATATTCCCACCTGAATGTTACCACCAAAATAAGAATAGTTATCAAAAACAGATTATATTTATAGTCATGATGACGCAACCAACTATCTTTACGCAAAATATTCACCATTTTTCCTAGCACAGATGATCAATACTTTTCAAGTATTTCAGCGTCAACACCGCGATTTTTTTTATTGGGGGGGCAACACTTCAAATGTGGGACAGATGCAAAATATGTAAAGTATTTGCTTTGAATGGCAGTATTTATTTTATTCTGAATTTTTATATCATAGTTACAGAATTTTAACTGTGAATAGAATTATCCGACTTAATTGTATTTTTTGTCTGACAAGAGCTTCTCTGACAATTACTTAATTGGGGGACAACTTCCCCCCTGCCCTTCGCCAAGGGCGTCGTTTTATTTGACTGAATTTTAAGGACTTAATGAGATTTTTGTTGTGAAAATGAAAAGAACTTGAGCGCCATGATAATCACATAACATATTCATTAAATTTATGTTTAATACTTCCAAAAATACAGAATATCTCAATTTTATCGAAAACTATATTCTTTGAGTACAAACTAAAATGACGCCTAAATTTAATATGTTGAATACAGTCTACTCAGAATATGAAAAGACGTGTTGTATCGATTGACGGCACTCGATGTAAGTGTTCCATTTTATCCCTTGCTTTGTTAATACGAAATCAATCCCGACACTATCATTTCTCAGTGATCATAATTATTTTACTATTCTTTAATTATTTATAATATTTAAAAAACGAATTGTCATAAAATTTAAATAATAAATATTAATTCAAACATAAATAACGCTACGTTATTTACTTTGAGTTGGAGAAGAAGTTAAAGGTTGCCCACATTGTTTATAATAATAATATATATGTTAAAAGATAAATATGTTATAAATACTCTCTCCATAAAATATGCGTACTGGTGCTTATTGTTTCATTATGAGCATTGTTAAGATATGTTTATATGTTACATCATATCATACAATCAAATAAATATTTTATTACGCTTCGATGAAATGCTATTTCTATGAAATTTAACTTCTGCAAAATGCCATTCTTTATCCCTTTAAATCTGGGTATACAATGCAAAAGTATCAATTGTGAGAACTAACAATTTTTGTAATAAACGTTTCTATGGAAATACTTCCTGTGGAACGAGTTTCTTTCTATCACTATTTACGTGGAATGCCATTTGGGGGTTACGTCAAAACGTCAAAACTTCACCACGTCAAAACGTACCCACGACATAACGTCACCATGAAATAATTTTTAATAATAAATAAAACTGATACTGATGTCCATCCGTCTAGGGGGACTAATTATGTGTCCATTTAATAATTATATTGATATACATTTGTATATATACAAATATACATATATATATAAACAAACGTTTGTATTAAAATTATTTTTTTAGCTATGGATTTGGTGACGTTTTGACGTGTAACCGCCATTTGACTCATTTCGCTAATACGGGACCCAACTCTTTACCATCCTATTATGTTTTGGTTCTCGATACTCTCAGTGACCTCCATCAGTTCTCAAATAATAATAAAAACTTAAACAATCCCCCCGTGAAAGATACAAAAAAAGCACAGACCTCTTTGCGATTCCGATGACCGCGACTCGGAGCTCTTCAGATTGTGATCCCTCTCCAGAGCAACCACTTTGCTCCGCAAGACGTCGGCTTCTTGCTCGAGCAGTTGCATCTAGACAATGGTTACAGCAGAACAGCAAGATGACCAGGCTGTTTTTTGCCCGCAAACGTACTACAGTTATTGTTATTGATCGGTTTAGTTAGTTACAATCAATAACAAATTTCGATTGGATAATTTATAGGAAATAAATGAGCTAATATTTTCCGTGTTTACGATGAAAATAATCACAAAAACAAATTGTCTTCCATATATATATATACATTTATAATAATTTACTAAAATATTGGTAATAGTACTCCATAGTGTTTTAATTATTAAAGAATAGTTATTAAATTAATAATATAACACCAACACATATAGCCTATAGGTAATTTAATCGTAAATATAATAAAACAATAATAATTACTCTACAGTTGATGAACGGTAAATACCATTGTATACTATATTGACAATGAACTCGCGGTCATTGAAAACAAGGTATTTTGCATGCATCTCTAAGCTAAAATAATATAAGAATATTAATAAGAAAATAATAATTCAAATATTACAAATTTACAGAAAATAACACCAACCGAAATAGCTAATGGTAACCTCCGAAAGGAAGACTATAAAGTACGTAAAATAATTTTGTTCTGACGTAATGTCATCAAAGTTATATGTGCATTACTTGTTACCTCATTTATTGCATATCATACAGATAGTATAAAATATAATTGCGCGTGCAGTATATCGGTTTATAGTGTCGGCTATTTGTAAAAACATTTTTAAAAATAAAACTTACGTTAAAAAAAAGAAAAATATATAGATGCAATTCCATGTTTAATTAGTAAAAAACCATTTTATGTCATAATGGCATTATCATCGTTTAGTAACAGTTATTTATAGTGACAAATCAACTAATCACAAATGCTTATTTGGGACCGACTTACCTGTATTTTTAGATTGTTGGCATCTTCTTCGTCAAATACATTCGTACCACTAAGGGCACCGGACGCCTGAAGTGAAAAGTTATGAAAATAATCAGCTTATAACTACATTTTACCCGATATTGAATATCACAAGATTTTAAAAGTTCCCTAAGTTATCAAATATATAAACGCAAAGCTTAAATTTTCGTAAGAGTTTTTCATTATACACATTATTGAGATATTGTAGTCTCGTAAAAATGTTATAATAATTATATATTATTTTCTACAATTTTTGTCAGAAAATAGTTTTTCAGTTAATCCTTTTACATGTCTATTGTCTAAAACTTTAATAAAATGTATTACTAAAATATATAGGAAAACGCTTGGTTTATAGTGTTTAAAGTTTTTTTATATTCACGATTTTTTTAATATAGTGATCACAAATTTAAAATGTAAATAATAACAAAAATAAATAACGTTGTGATAAATTTTCTATCTATTTTCAACAAATATATTCAAAATTCATGAAATACGTAAATAACAACAGCCCATAATCATCTCAACAGCATGGCACCGCATAGTTACCTTAGTGGACACAACACGTTCCAATTTCTTAGTTAGCGCATCATTCTCGTCCTCCACATCGTTGAGTCTGCGCTTGAGCTTGCGCACTTCATCCTCGGCGAAGCGGAGCTGCTCGGAAATGTCCGTCTCGCGCTCCTTGGTGGCCTCCAACTCCTTCTGGAGCTCCTTCTCCTCGAAACTGGGCTCTCGACTCAGCGAACGATTCGGGGTGAGACGCGGCTGGAAGGGTGTTTGCTTTCATAATAAATGCTGCACAATAAACTTGGGTATAACACAGTAAATACACCACTTTACCGCAGGTATCTTAAGTTTACAATGCCATATAGGATGATTCTGCGCATTGGGTCCACAATAACTTATTTGTGAATAAAGGTTATCTATTTTGCTTTTGTCTTCACGGTGTACTATATATCTAAATATTTAAAATATCGCACGCTGATATTGGCATTTGCAACGATGGAATTTGAATTTTATGGTTGGAAAAGTTTATTATCATTAAAATGAAACATTTCATTTAAATGCCTTCGATTTAAAACGTATAAGCTTTAATTTATTGTTAAACATAGTTTTTTATAAACTTTTTTTAAAGATCCATAAGTTGACCACGAGACAATTGAATTTCTAATATCATCTTAACAGAGGCTTGAAGTAAACTATATATATTAGAATAGCATTTTTTCCAATGCATTCAAAGCTTTTCTTATACCTAGTATATAACAGTGGCGTAGCAACCAAGTTTTGAGTTAACACAAGGGTGAGGGGCCAGGTGATCCTCCCCCAGAAAATTTAAAACATCGAAAGAAAGAAAAATCTCTGGCAGTAAAGTGGTCCGGTTGAAATTGGACCAACGGAACCGGTGGCTACGCCCCTGTATAAGTGTTGATTATTTAGTTATTTGTAGGTTATATTCAGTATAGAGCCCATACAAGATTATTTTCATTTCAAAATACAATACTGTAATTCAGTTATTAAGTAGATTGTCATTAAATTGTATCGCGTTTTTTTTAATTTTTCTACTCAATTTATTCAAAGGACAAACTAGTATTGACCTATGCAAATACTGCAGAAATCCATAACATCCATATTGTTCAAATAAAT
The DNA here is from genome assembly GCA_034780555.1 of Coelogynopora nodosa. Taxonomy (NCBI): domain Eukaryota; kingdom Metazoa; phylum Platyhelminthes; order Proseriata; family Coelogynoporidae; genus Coelogynopora; species Coelogynopora nodosa. Next base: position 5,853 of record JAUZND010006730.1, read on the forward strand.
TCAAAAATGTAAATTCATCTTTGGTAAAAAATAGTTTAGTTTACAAATACTCGATACTTACTCTTGATTGGTTCTTGTCAGTTACTTGCAGTGGTCCCTGATCAACATCGTTCCGCATTTTGTCCATCTATAAAAATGGGGATTGGGGGGGGGATTTGCCCTGCATTATATATATATATATATTATTAAACATCAATTTATTAATTGTTTATTAAGAATTTTTATAATGTTACAAATATATAATAGATATGAGAAAGGCCGCTAGTCCTACCACCATAAAATTTCACGTCATAATTATATTCATATTTAAATATAAGAATGTAAATTGGTTATTAATTATTATCTCTGGTTTTCCATTATTTTAAATATGGCTAACTACTGTATGACTGTCACAATGTGCCTTTGGTGTGAACAAGCTCGTAACCAGGGGGTTGAACTTTAGCGAATCTCAAAATACCAAACGCCAATGTGCATTTTTATGTTTTTCCTGATGTGAAGCAATACTTCTTAACTTGAAAAGAAAAGAATCTCACAAGATAACACTAATAGCTGAGGGTATATTTCGATATTTTGCGAATTAAGTAACCGAAAAATTATAATTGGATTTATATGGAGTCGCTTTGCGAGTTTATTAGAATTACCATGATTTATAACTAGATATCTCCGAAGAAGAAAACATTAACTGATACCCAACTCAATTGTATCATATATTCTACCTCTAGTCTGAGACGTCCCATGTCGTTCTCCAGGACCAATCGGCGACCTTCCGACTCGCGAATTTCGTCCCGAAGATGTCGATTTTCGGTCTCAAAACGTGAACGTTTCTCATCGACCAGGTCAAGTTCATTGTTGAGACGGACCGAGACTTCTTTGGCCATTCGCAGTTCATCCTGTCAAAATATTTTTAAAAACTTATTTGAAAATATTATTAAAAAATTAAAATAGAATTTCGGTTTGAAAATCGATTGGTCTTTCGTCTACTTGAATTAAATTTGATTTAACAATAATTTGATGTAATGCGCTAAAACATAAAAACACAACATTTGTCGGGCAATTGTTTTATTTTACAAAAAGAAAATATAATTAAATGCCTGTATTATTGTAGAGAAATTGCTTTGAACTTACGAAATAAATTCTAAATATTTACGAAAGTATTAGTATTTCGTATTTGTATACACATATATGTTATGTTTGTTAATTGGCGGATTATGTAAGACATTAAAATTAATTTTTTGTAAAAATTATTTCCAAGAAACTATTTTTTAAATGTCTACGCTTAACTTCTTTTCAAGCGCAACAGCAAAATAATATGATATTTTTTTAAGTAATATTTTTTAAAATTTAAAATTAGAATTTTTGTTTTACTTCACTAAACAAATAAATAAATATGTAGCATTGAAATATATTTAATGAAATAATATCTATTTACTGTCTGGTTTACATTTTTAAGCAACAATGTCCAATATAATTTGAACATATAGTTGGCATTTATTTACATTTATTTACATCACAAACAAAGTAATTAAATGTGACTCAACCTCAACGTGGAGGGAACATTGGAATCAGATAAAAGACACAACTGCAGTTGTAATGATTATATATAGATCAGCACAATGAGTTACTAAATTAAAATATTCTGTAATTTTTAAATTATTAGTACAATTATTGAAACTCTTGAAAATAAACTGTTAAAAAACCTTTTATATTATTTTATATAATTATCAACTAGCACAACATCTAATAATTGATAATTCCAGATTAAAATAAAGTGGCATTCTTTTTCATTATTGCAAATGTACTCCATGGTATTTATATATATAACTATCAATAATCTTGAGTATTTTTAACTAACAAATACTATTATAGATAAATTAATATAAATATTAAAATGTAATTAATAACTTGCTAAAATCATTTAGTATAAATTTTTGCTGATGATAATTATAACTATACTTTCATTTTTTATAAATTCAATAAAATTTAAAATCAATTTTTATTCAATCAATAAAACTCTAGTAGGATTAAAAACTGATAAATTATTTTATTAAATAGTATTGAAAACTATTGACTGTGAAATATATTCTTTCATAAAACAATGACCAAGAGCGATCGGAATATTTGCGTATTTAATTATGTTGTTATACTTTTTTTAAATCGCTTTAAAGAGTAATTTTTCAGACAATTATATGTATTTAAATATTATATACAATATGTACCATATGTTTTACGCGCAGTAAATCGTGCGAAACAAATATTTGTTCACAGATTGACTGTTAGGATTTACAAATGAACAAACAGTACAGTATCAATTTCACCATTAACATCTGGAAAATGTGTGAAATTAGTGACATCCAGCTTATAAAATATAATTAATACATACAAGTTACCCTTTACTTACAAAGTTGATACAATCAGTCACAAGTAACTGAAAAAGGCACTTAGGGGCGAAAAGACTTGGTTCACAAAAAAAGAGGACATTCTGTTTCACATAGGAATACTAGTTTTACTAAATCAAATGCGGTTATAAATTGACAAACAATATTCGTACTATTAAACAGAATTACAGAAAATAACTATCAATTCCAAACTCTTAAGAATTCAAGGTGATGGGCCCCTTCAACATTGTTATTCTATATTACCTATGCATGGTCCATGTAGTACTTGTTCACTGTAAAAAAAAAGGGGTTTTCAATACTTTCTCTCACGACATTCGTGGTCGTAGTCATTCGTAAATGTAATATTTACACAAGTAATGTATTTGTTTAATTGATTACTTTGTTTGTTATTAAATATGCCCAAAGGAAAACTTTCGTGAACCGTCCGTATTTAACAAAATGTATTATTTTATAATCAATAGACATTTTATATATAGTTAAAATCTTTATTGATACTATCAATATATATGCAATCCATATATTGCAAGATTGAATGCTAATCAAAATGCATAACATTTTGCTTTTACAACACCGTAATCAAATATAATACAAAAATGTCATGAGAAAGAAGGTCCTCAATCAACGTATTCACGACAAACGTCCACAACATTTATATCCATATATGTCATTCGCTAATGACAGCAGCGACCTCAATCTTAGGTTATAAATGTCATTCTTGTTGAAATGAATTTTTCATAGTTTCTGTTGGCCATATGTTTGTAGTTTTGTCGCTTTCGCAGACTTCTGATACATTAACTCCATATTACAAAATTCGTGTGAATATATCTCATATATATATTTTTTCCAGTAAAACTAGTTACTGGTATAACCCTATAAAGATGGTCTTAGGTTAATGGATTGATACCACCACTGATACACGCTATACTAAGTTCATAAACTATACATAAGTGCAGTTTTATATAATATGTAAATATATAAGTAGATAAAGTTAAAAACCAGTGACTGCCAAATTAAACTTCATATTATATTAATAAAAGTACGAATTTTCGCAACGCTGTTGTTTCGTACGATGCACAAGACGATTTAATATAAAATTAATCCATGTAACAGAAATCGGTTTATAGTAAGCTGTGCTTAAGTAGAGATCACATGCAAAATAATACATGCAATACATGTAATACAATAATATATATATATATATATATTGATATGTAAGAAATAAGGTCTAATTATCGTTGTCAAAAGGGAATTCCTAAGTTCGAATAAATTGATAAATATAATATATTGAACAATTGTTGTTTAGAGTTAAAAGATACACAAAAATTACAAAAATAACTATAAAAATAACAAAAATATATTATTCTGGCGTGACATAGTTTTTAACTCAGTTTTATTGTTTTTAACACATTCCGCATAGAGAGAGGGAGAGTTCAACAATGAAGATAGGGAGAATTACCAAACCCCCGATCAATCACTGAGAGTGTATTATCAATTAATAACTTTTTGACATCTTTGGTCAGATGTCACGGTGTACCAAAAGGAGAATCTAATCGTTCGCTGTAACGTATTCAGGACACAATACCATGCTAGAAGTGAGTTTGATTTTCCATTGATTATATTACAGACGTCCATCAATGAAAAGATTTATTTTAAAATTATGAAGAATAAATTTCGCTCATTCCCAGAGTGCACAGTTGTCCCCACCTCCAGCTTGATATTCACCCATGCCATATAAAGCAAAAACTGTCAAGAAGTGGCCGAGCAATTGGTCGCTTGCATGGACATTTTTAAGATCTCAATCTGATTGCTAAACTTTTCTCAAGCATGCAATAACTTTTAAATATCCTATTTTGTTCCAAATTGATAAAGAAATTACCAAAACTATTTTTGGTCGCATGTATCACGCCAGAATACGTTGATGACTGTGGCTACGCGTCTATTCATCTATGAATTGAGGCTGTAATCCAGAATAAAGTCCAGCACACCAAATAGTAACCGTAAATTGTTAATTCTTACTGTATATAATTAATCTTTTAAAATGTTAAGCATCTTTTTCTCTTAAGAAAATATGTTCAGGTGATTCATCCATTATTTACCAAGACTTAACATCAGGTTGTCCACACTTTTAGACCAATATAATTTTAGGATATTTTAAGATATTTTAAAGATATTTTCAGTCTTTTTTAGGATATTTTAGAATATTTTAAAGATTTTTTTTGTAATATTAGATAATTTAAAGACAATTTTTAAGCTCTTCAGCATTACTTATTAATAACTTTTGTGAATTAACCGAATATAAGTTTTTTTAAGTTATTTTAAGATTCAATAAAAGAAAATGTTCAATTAGTGTTTTAAATTTATTTTGAATCATTATATAATTATAGATTATATTT
>JAUZND010006731.1:0-10641 GCA_034780555.1 Coelogynopora nodosa
ATAAATCATACTAGGTATGATAGGGGAATAGGGGGGTTAAGGGTATGGGAGTAGGGGGGTGAGGGGTACAAGGGGTAGGGGTGTAGGGGGATAGGTGGGGTAGGGGGTAAGGGTTGGGGGGTAGGTAGGAAGATATGGCCAAAGGTCAAGTGTTTAGGTCAAAGGTCAAAAAGTGTGCTCGAATCGACTCTTCCTATTCTAAAATACATTCTAATTTTAATAGTTTAAACACGTTCTCTGCGTTATTTCGAAAAACTATAAGTGTTTATTATTTGCTATTTATTAATACAAAGGTTTTATAATACATTTACCATTTTTTATTCGGAGCTATATTTATTTGGATTACATAATTTTATTGAAATTGCTCTACTAAACTTTACCGATCTTGAGTAGCAAAGTTTAGTAGTAAGAAGAAAGTGTTTCTTGAATATTATGATGTTCAAGATTGTAAAACAATAAAATAGTGTTTATTATACAAGAACATCAACCTGCTAAAAATCGTCCTTTCGCCTCAGTATCACATAAATTTGGAACATTTTACCAGTGGAAATAGTAAACAGCGATTCAGTTGCAAAATTCACATCAAAATAGTGTAGACATCCAGTGACTCGTGTTTGAACGATAATGGTAGAAATTCCCTTGTTTAGTAAAAGAATAAAAAGCAGTATAGGCCAATGTGAATATTTATAATACATAATATAAGGTATCACATAAATATAATGAATAATTTATTAATAAAAATAATGAATGAATTCCATATATGGGAATAAATATTATTTTAAATATAAGAAGCTATATCAAGAAGAAATATCAGCTATAAGAAGCTATAAGAAGAAGAAGCTATAAGAAGAAGCTATAAGCTATAAGAAGCTATATCAGCTCTGTATCACTTACAATACCCTCCTACCATATCCCTACCCCCTTCACCCACTACCCCCTACCCGCTGCCCCCTTACCTCCGTACCTACCCCCATTATCTTTATTATTATTGCTCTAATTGAAAAAAGAATTTAACTGCGGTATATGTAAATGAATATGACAAATTAAACGAGACATCAAAAACTTCAATTAAATCCAACGTAACAGATGTAATCGCGCGCTCTCATTTACACTTTACAATTTACTACCTTATTTCACTATTAAATTGACTGAACAGAAAACTACATTTTATTGTATTAACAGCTATTGCAGTGAAGGGCGGTTTTTTTCGTCTACTCACATATTGTTTAAACCGTACATATTGTGAATTATAACTCATTGCGATGCCGTGAGAATGAATTCCATAATTCCATCAACATTGTCATACATAACTTAATTAAAATAAACCAAATGGCATATTATTGAAATTATTGCTAAATATACAAGTAGTATAAGAAGGGTGGATTCGACCACACTTATAAATAGATTTATGACGCATGTCTGTAATCAAATCATGACTTGAAACCCCCCTCCAAAAATTGTTTTACTTCTGAAAAGTTTAAATAGAGAAACATTCGCAGCTTAAATTCATTCTGCTCCGAACTCTGGCTGTGAACGGTCGTATTTGTGTGTTCTGCTCTATAATTATAAATTGACTACTACATTACAAATTCTTTATTTACTACCACTTTGCTGCTACTACTATTACTGTGCAATATCAGAGACGAAGGGGGAAAAAGATGATGATGATGAATCTCTGTCAAAGTGCAGCATACAACTGGGGTGGGAAAAAGGTTCTCTGTGCCTTCAAGTACGGATTCGGCCAGTACCAATTTTAAATACAATTAACCAATTAACATAATTTTAAGTAAAACTTTTATTATTGGCTAGTTTATACTATAAAAGATAGCAGTAAACGAAATTGAAATCATTTCTATCGCAAACTTAATATGGAACAGACGCATCGTGTTGTAAACCGAATATTTGCTGGAGAATCACTACAAACTGAAAGAAATGACACTTGATAATATTTACAGACTTTTCCTAGTGTTTGACTATGACGTAAAAAATTATACAAGACGTCCTCAAATGATTCGGTTACGACACAAGAATTCAACCACTTTGTTTTTCAAAGGAGAAAAAATGCGAGCTATGGTTTGGGGAGATTCTGCAACAATCTGTGAGGATTTATTACATATTTTAGACGTTTCCGACTTGACTGTTTCTCATCGATAATCAATTGTTGTGCTTCAATTGATCGTGAATTCAATCAACTTATATCAATTTGCAGTGGATAAATTTCAACCCTGTTTATTGTACGAATCTGAACTATTTCATGCAATTCAACTAAAATTATGGAGTGGAATCTATGTCAATCTTTTTCATACTGGAAAAGTCGTTATTATGGAACACAGTGGTATTAAGATATAAAATGTTAGTAGTTTAGGGATTTAGTAGTTTATGATATTAAACTTTAACAGTTTAGGGATATTAGGATAACAATGTTAAAGAGTTAAGGGTATTAAACTGTTATATAATACATTTATAGTATACCTATGGTATCTACGTATAGAGATTTTATAGTATACTTATTGTAGTAGTAGTAGTAGTAGTAGTATATCTCAGACCAATTTTCATACTTGATTTAGTCGGCGCGATCGGTGACTCAGCCCGATTTCTAAGTACCAAAATCGAACTCAAAACAGTACCAAAAGTACCAAATCGACTTAGTCAGAATCTCCTTTGGAACCACCCGGATCTGGCATCATATGGCTACAATGCTACGTATTGGTAAAAATCAATAATTGTAGTTGAATGAACGGTTACTACTATTAGGGTACCTCCAATCAATTTGTAAGTAGCAAAATCAAGCGCAGCTCTACCTTGAATTAGTCAGAATCCTCATTGAAATCACCTTAATCGGATAATATATGGCCGTAATACGTCGTAATGCGAAAAAATCAACTATTGTAATTGAATGATCAATTAGTACCAGTAGGGTACCTCTGATCAATTTCTAATAGCAAAATGGAACTCTGTGACCTTGAATTAATTGGAAACGACTAATAGGTCAATAGGAATATAGCCATAGTAATCAAAAAACAACTCAATTCTGATTAGCTGATAATTAAAAATCGTTATACATTTGTATCATCCGAGACTTAGGGACGATAAAAAAATAGGTTTTCGTGTAGGGTGATCCATCATATGGCCTAGAGGTGGTATTCATACTGGATGAAGTAAAAATTTGGTTTGGTAGTTATTAAAAATATTTGTTGTACTTCTTACAATCTGATCGTTTTATAATTATTAACTAAATATCAGAAAATTGATTTCTTAATAAATGTTCAGTGTATAATTTGGGTGTTATTAATCCTTCACTGTTCTATAAAATAATATTAAAATTCTATAGATGCAACATTTTTGAAATCTAATGTCTCACACGTAATTAATAAATAAGCTGTTGAAATTTGGTAATCTAAAATATTTGTAATTACGTTTTTATAATTCTTACTATTCGTGTTTTGTTGCTATAGCCAAATGAGGATCATCTGACTGCACTGTATTCAAGGATTGTATCCATTCAATCTCTTCTTATTTGTCAACAAGTTTTGAAAAAGAGTGAATTTAGGGTTTCTGATAACCTTTCTGTGACCGGTAAAGACTCGGTATGATTTTGATGAAGATATTATTCTTTAATATTTTATAATTTATTTTATATTATAATAAATATACAGAAATGTATTTTATTATGTAATTGAGAACTATTCATGTTATTTTTACATTTAAATGAACGCAAAGAATAGATTAATTTTTGATAACAAAATTTCTGTGTATATATCTAAATTTTCACTAATACAATTAGGATGGGTTATTTACAAAATGGATTTAATTAACTTTTTCAATAACCTTAACAAAATTTCGGTATAGATATTCCACAGAAATGTTACAAAACAATAAAAAAAATTTCCACATTAGCCCTGATAGATAATCTTAAAAGTTAACATATATCCATACAAAGTGCTATATAAATCAATTAAATACTCAAGCCCCACAAAACATCGATATGCCCGTGCAACCCACAATAGGCCTATATGTAAAAATGAGCCATTTCATTTTCAGTTTACAAATATCTCGCAAAGTCAACCTTCGACAACATGTATAGCGTTACACATCTAAGGCTTATTTACTTATTGTTTGATATCAGATCTTATCTAGTGACCATTTTGATCTTTTTTACAGTTATACAATACATCTGACCTAAAAAAATAAAATTCTTAACATTTAACTATATGAAGTCCTGTTTGAAATTTGAAATTTTTAGTTCTAAATTTATTTCCTCGTATTTCCCCTAACATTAGTTGCAGTCATATTTCTCGAGGTCGCGGTCACATCCCTGTATAAAGAATGAAGGCATTTTGTCTGCCCCAAGACGAAATTGGTACACACTACCATCAGCGGAAGATTTGCAGAATATTAAACCAGATGCAGATGGCCATTTTTGGGTCAATGATCTTCTAATTGGACGATACGTAAGCTATTCTTTAGAAGTAAATTGTTTCTGTCAGGATCTGTGCAATAAGCTTGTATTTGTACTTTCTTATTGGGGAATCCACAGGGGCGTAATAACTAGATCAACTAAAACAACTTGTTACTAACCATAACCACATGATCGAAACCTTGTTGTTTTTTGTAGCACTAAAATTTCACGTTGATATATTCCCACAATATTCCCAAAAATAATATTTTATTTCTAAACCTTGTTATCTAAAGGACAATGAATCATAGTCCGTATTGCAAAATCTGTGCAAAAACTAAGGCTGATACCAGTGCTAAGAATCAGTTTTGGACTAAGTTGGTATAGGTACGTTTTTACTTTTACAGATTTTCAGAACAAATTTTCAGCGCAAATATTATTTCTATAAATTGTGCAGTGATGTACTAAAAGAGTATATTGGAATCATGAAAAAAGTGTAACATAAAACATTACTTTGTTCAAAAAATTTGCTGCACTTGCAATCCTAAAAAGATTAAATGTGCCCCCCCCTTATTTTAACTAATAAGCACCCTTGGAGTAATGCGTTGTATGTTAAACAAATAGAATTATTCGTTTTAAAATCCCAATTTTAATCACCTTAATTTTTTTCATTAAATGTAATTTATAGTTGTGGTTATTTAATGAAAAAAAGAATACAATTCCATCTGAAACTAATTTATTCTAAGAATATAAGGTGATAATGTTTATTAATTTGTTTTATTTACTTAATCACTTAGATGCCTCAATTATAATGGACCTATATAAGTCAACTACCATTCACTATAATAATGGGTTTCCATGCAGATTCAGCTTTGGTCACCTCGACATATATTCAAACATCATGTATTTAAATAATTTATAATTAAACTCATAGAGCGAGCGAACAATGACAGACGCCTTAAAGTGCATATTAAGAGGCTAAACACATTTCGTACAAGTCCTGAATTTTAGCTCATTGCTGGGCGATCAAAGAAAGTTGCTTGCAGTGAGAAATTGGAACTTGCTAGGTGTATTTGAACGAATGTACAACTAGTCAGTTAGATGACTTGTTTTAATCTATATACCCGCGTCGGCTATACTTTTAGAACCATATACATACATATATATATATATTGTCTTTTTTAAGATAAATTGTCGTTTCAAAATAAATAATAATTATTCACAACATTTTATTAGTAATTTAAGAATTCTGAACCGTTCGAGCATATTCCTTTAAGTATTCCACCGTAAAGTATAATATATCAGTATATAAAATATTAAAAATTTTGTTATTTTTAATAACGTATTTTTTAAGCGTTTTATATTTTAATACACTGCACGAAATTTTGACAACTCACAGTAACTCTTTTTGCACTCTACGCAAATAAACTGCTTATTTATAATTTGAACAAAATAAACCAACTTAGATAAGCATGTCCTATAAATACTTATATTTGAAAATAACTGAATGACATATATATAATTTAAAATGGGTAGTACTTACTCTACTACCATTTTTTAAAATTTTTGTGAATTGTACTTGGTTTTAATGTACTTGTACTTGTATCACGTGGTGCTAATTTAGCCCATGGTCTGTAATACGAGTAGCAGTAGCACTAGCTGGAAAATAAAGTTTTAATACACTGAATTAGTCTTTACACACGTTCCGTAGGACGGCTGAATATGACTTGTTCTAATTGCATTCACTGGCATCAGGGCTATGGAAGCATTCTATTCCCCGGGCGCAGCAATATATCCGGCGTCAATCTGGCCAATGACGTAAGCATAACCCGTGGCCTACTGGCCCTTTATCCAGGTTCCGGTCAGCTTCCACCGTGGGGACAGGGTCTTAACCGGCCAGCACAGGTGACGCTGGACAAAGTGTGGCCTCATTGTCACTGGACGGGTCGCCGCCTAGATCTGAGCAATGCTGAGCTGGAGGAGGACTTTGTACGCGAGTTGGAGCAAGCTACTCGGTCTATGGGGGCGAGGTAACTATGGGGCGGGGTAGCTATGTCGAGCGAGTTACCTATTGGGACAGTGTAAATGTTTGAATTTGTATGTGACGTGCTTGTCTGCTGATAACAGAAGAAATTACAAAATAATTTATTATAATATAGAAAATATATAACATTAACGTTTTTAGGTGTTTACAAATCTATGTTAGGTATGTTGATAATTATACATAAATCTGCATTTATTGTGCGTACATCTTATCCATAATATGATTAGTAACTTTAAAATATAATTTAATAAATTATTTGTTTTTCTCGCAAAAGTTTATTTTTTAACCCTTGTTACGTGGAAATATTTTGTAAGGCTTGCTACGAGCACTTTGCTACTAGAAAAACAAACTTCCTATCATACTATTAAGTTGAAATGTGGTATACAGATACCGTCTAAAGACTTGTCGAGCTATTTTTATTGATTATTATCATTTTTATGACCTGGTTACGTCATGATTTCCAGATAGGAAAACTATAGGAAAATAACCATATATGCTATTATATATTGACCTAAATATGAGTAGTATAAGAAGAGTCGATTCGATTCCCCCTCTTGACCTTTGACCGGATCATTATGGATAATAAATATGCCAAAATCTTTCTTTGGGTATATAACCTTGTTAGGTATATTGTTAGGTAACTTGTTAGGTATATAACCTTATATAACCTTATCTTTAGGATAGTAACCTATGACAACCAAAGTTGGTATGATGACTGACAAATATAACAAATATTTTTATACTACTTACAAATATGTCTAATTACATTATAGCCTTATTATTTAATTATAAATTTTTTATTTAGACCGCTTTTTAAATTTTGGACCAAAAATTATGTCATTCGTTACTTTATTATTGTTTTTAGCCTATGACTTTTAATGTTTACAACTTATAACAACCAAACTTAGTATGATGACTCACTAACATAAGCCAAATCTTTTATATTACTTTTTTTGTAAGTAGTATATATGTATTTTAAATATTATTTTTATATAGTAAAATAAAATTAAATAGATAGACAATCGGAAATAGATAGACAAACGTCAATTTTTTAAAAATCAGCTGAAATTTTACGAAGTTATAGACATTTTTGTGATTTACTACTGATTAAATAATTTTTTTTATTATATAATAGAATGAAATTAAATAGCAGAATAACTATGAGTAAGTGCTTATTTAAAAAAATCTGTTGAAATTTGACAGAATTGTAAACATTTTACTATTGTGATGTATTATGGCCATATATTGCACGATGATTTCAATGAGGATTCTGACGTTCACAATTTGATTTTGCTACTTACAGATTGATCTTTCTCACCTCAAGTATAAATAGAGAAGCTTTTACAGATAAATTTTATTCTGCTTACAGTTCTCGACACGAACGTTCGTATTTGAAATGGCTCTCTCCGGACTTATTTTATAACTTTACTCTTAAGATGTCCAAAATTGTGATGGATGCTGCGGATATTTGAAACAAAACACACGACCCACATATTGACAGCGATGAGTACGGCTACAGATTGAGGCAAGAGTTGCGTATTGACGATGTTGAAATGAATAATCTACTTAAAGTGATATGCAGAGTGTTTATAAAGACAACGGATATAGGAAGAAGAGAGCATTTTAGTGACATAATGTTTGAAGGACTTGGCTATATTAACATGTTAGGAGAAAACAGCAGTGTATTATCGAATCTTGAGCCATACTTGAAACAAGCGGTATAATGAAATCATTCCGGCAGAGCATTATCACGCCTCTCGAAGTGCCTGATGCGCGAAAGACTAAAATAATTGAAGATTTTGTTAATCTCAGAATACAACCATTACAAGCATACGCGGATGTGTATATGCATATATATAAGTATTACTGACATTTGTATGATTACTTTCCAATTTTGTCTACTGCTGTATAATTTTGAAATAATTATAATAATAAATTACATCCTCTCTCATTTATCATGTGTACTTCACTTATACAAAATAATGGGATTTGTTTTATGAATTTATAATTTGGTGAAAGTTCACTTATATGACCAATCGGAATTAATTGGAAAATTTGTTTTATGAAATTTTTAATTTAGTGAAAGTTCACTTATATGACCAATCGGAATTAATTGGGAATTTGTTTTACGAGTTTATAATTTGGTGAAAGTTTACTTATATGACTAATCGGAATTAATAAAGACAATATAGAACGAAACAGATAGTGTAAGAGACCATCTAAAAAATTTAAATTAGTAAATGAACCATGTTGTAGAGCATCGTAATTATTATAAAACACATGCAATGATTACATTTCATGATAATTTAGTAAAAATTTACTAATATGACCAACTAGAATTAATGGAATATATGGACAATATGGAATGAAACAGACAATGTAAGAGACTATCTAAAATTGTACAAAACTATTTTGTGAGAATAATAAATGATTTATGAAAATAATAAATTGCTTTGCGCAAATCGACATATTAAAATATAATATTTCAAATATTATTTAAATTGTACGTTTTGTATAACCAAATAGTATCGCAAAAAGGACATTCTAAAATTAAAAAATAAGACATATCATACCTAACCTGTAAAAAATATAACATATATTGTAAATAAACCATGTTGTAGACCATAGAAATTATTAGAAAACACATTTAATGATTACATTTCATGATAATTTGGTGAACATTCACTTATATAACCAATCGGAATCAATTAAGACAATAAAGAACGAAACAGACGTATAAAAACACAAAAATGAAGAATAATTGTCCTATATGTTCGAATTCCTGCACACTTACTGCGTATACACAATGTACTGTTTAACGCACGTGAGCTTACTTCGTTTCAGGATTTATTGTTACTGTAACGCAAATAGTTTTTACTACTACTAAAGTCTGTTAAAGTTTCAATCATGAAGAATGATTGTCCTATATGTAAAAATATTATTATTCGAATTCCTGCACACTTACTGCGTGTACACAACGTACTGTTTAACGCACGAGAGCTTACTTTTTTTTACTTAATTTATTGTTACTGTCGACTCTTCTACCATTTAAAGCAAAAGATTTTTTACTTCTGGAGAAATATTCTTCAAGAAATCGATTAACTACAAAACTCAAAAGACAATTAGAACTAATTCTGCACAGATACCGAAGTGGGTCCGACGCTCCGCTCGCTCGTTCAAGGTCGGAGTGGATTTCCAGATTTTTTAAAATGTCTCAATCCCATGCCTGATTATATGAAAAATGATGAGGCAATGGAACAAATCAAATAATAGGTCGAAAAAATTCAAGAAGATACCCCTTTTGTCACCAATAGTTCAGCTCTACAGGAGAGTATCAAACGATTTTGGTTAATTTTTAACAGCAGAGTGCGTGATGCATTGGACTCGATTAATATCTCACATTTTGGTGATGATGATTATGATGATATTGACACATATAATAATAAAATGTATCCATTATAGTAAAGTACATATTCATCTGAAACTTTATATAATGAAGTACTACTGTGTATATTTAATAAAAAATTGGATTAATATAAATTGTTCTTTATTAATTTGAAACAAAAAAAATGTAGGTCCATTTAGTCGAAATTCTCATCGAAATCAATCTATATGTAGTAAAATCAGGCTGAGTGAACGTCAGAATCCTCATTGAAATAATCGTGCAATATATTGCCATATTACATCACAATGGTAAAATGTCTACAATTCTGTCAAATTTCAACAGATTAAAAAAAATGATCACTTTCTCAAAGCTATTCTGCTAGTTTGTCTATTAAATTTCATTCTACTATATATTAAAAAAAATTTAATCAGCTGCAAATCACAAAAATGTCTATAACTTCGTTAAATATCAACCGATTTAAAAACAAAATTGACGCTAGCCTATTATATAGCTATTCAGAATGTCTATCTATTTACTTTTATTTTACTATATAAAAACAATATTAAAAAAAATATATATATACTACTTACAACAAAAGTAGTATAAAAGATTTGGCTTACGTTAGTGAGTCATCATACCAAGTTTGTTTATCAAAAGTTGTAAACATTAAAAGTTATAGGCTAAAAACAAAAATTACGTCATATTCGTCCAAAATTTTAAAAACTGTCTAAAACAATATTTATAATAAGTAAGCACTAAGCGCAGAGCCTGTACAAACAGCGGAGAGACAGAGCACTACCGGTTTCGAGCTATTCA
>JAUZND010006732.1:0-31072 GCA_034780555.1 Coelogynopora nodosa
AAACAGATTTATTAATAGTATTATGATATCAAATGTACAAAAATATATATTTGAAATTTTGATTCATTGGAACACACTCTGCATGTACTTCGTTATTTTTAAACAGACCTATATGTTATAAGAAATAGCACCATTACATATGTGTGAATATATGTTAATTACTATATAAATAAGTTCATTTATCTGAAAAATATATGTGTTATTATTAGGTACTCAATCTTGTAAGATACACTACAAAGCCAAACGTTTTAAACTTTTAAAATGGTTAAATAAAAACTGATAATAATTAATATGAATGCGGGAAAGGATATGTATAACAAAAATAATAATTAAATTAATAAAATAAAATTACATGAAAAAATGGTGTAAATCTTTAAAAATAAGTTAAAAATACACACATATTTTTTATCAGGATACAGTTGGTTGTTTAGCTTATTAAAAGGGCTTCGCGACAAAAATATATAAATTTTGTATAATGGAAATATATTTCGCGGTTCAATTTGAAAATAAAAAGTTGTTTTAAAAATATAGAAAAAGTATAATATAGGTACTTTCGTTAACATATTGTTTTTGAACAATTTAATAAAAACCAATAAAAAATATAATAACAGTTAAAGACCTGTAAAACTTTTTAAATAATACAACATTTGTTTTGTTAAACGACTGTAATATCAGATGTGTTTTTTTAATTAATTTTTTAGAAGAATTCATTTATCTGGATGCACATAACATAGATATAATACCGCACATAATAACTCAAAAGCATAAGAGCCGTTGAGTAGAATGTCTCAGAGATATGTTGACAGCTTTTAATTCACGCATTATAATAAATTTAGTATATAGTAAACGCAATTTTGTAACTATCGATATAAATAGTTTTACATCAGAAAACGGCACATTATACCTCCTTCATATAATTATAGCTCATGTAGGTATTGCCCCAAATGACGACAGACGATAAACGACAATCATTGAAATATGTGACAATAAATTTTTATCAGTTGTAGCATGCAGTGAGCACTCTTGGCAAACAGTTTTTTTAAGCTTTGAATAGAAGAAAAACTGAAAATATTGTGGTCCTATATTTTTTAATGACGTCACTGAAAAAATTAGTATATCAAAAATATAATTAAATCAAAACATGTAAATAGATGGTATAATTTTTATTTACGTCACATAACCAGCTAACTAACTAGGGACGTAGTCAGCCTTTATTTAATTGTACGCACAACATTTTCAGGGCACAATGAAACAATTAAAAAGGGCCTTTTAAGTAGATATATAGGGAAACATTTTTAAATTATTATTTTTTTCTTTTCAGTCCTTTTTTGTATTTTTTGATTAGGTTCCTTGAAAAAGGCATTAGTCTGATTTTGAATTGTACGGACGTGCGTTTGTGCTTATACAATTGGCTACATTCATGATGCTAACTGAAGGAAAACGTGAGACTTGTTTTAACGATAATCATGAATATGTAACCATATATATAATTTTATATCTTCATGCCAGAGTTTTATTTTATTAAATAGCTAAATGCAGTATAGTTTACATATATAGTGTGTTTCATACACACACCAAATTTAGATAGCTACATGATTTTCTAAAATTGCGCAGTAAGCATTACTATAGGCTATACATTGTCATTATGATATGCTGCGTGTTCTATTGTATGTCTGAATTATCGAATAGCAGCTGGGGAGAATACAATTAAAGGCCATGTACTGGGTGTACACCCCGTTAAAAATGTTGATTCCCTTTCATAAGTGCCCTTCTCCATATTGATACCGGAGGTTATTTTATTTTTAATACCGATAGGCCCCAATATTCTTCTCAATCAATTCTGATTTGCTTTTTAATTCTTAATAATAAATAAATGGGTTTTTTTCTAATGCTTCCGCATTCATCTTACATTCATAGATACATGTGCATTTTTCAATAATATTATGTTTTTCTTTTTAATATACAAATATATAAATGTTGTTATGTTTTTCTTTTTTCAAAAATATTATGTTTTTCTTTTTAATTACAAATATACAAATGTTAATATGTTTTCCTTTTTAATTACAAATATAGAAATGTTATTATGTTTTTCTTTTTAATATAAAAGTATGATTTTCTTTTTCTTTTTAATATACAAATATAATTATGTTTTTCTTTTTAATATACAAATATTATAGGTACAAATACAAATATATTATACAAATAAATAGGGACCCTACTAATTTTGTTCTCTGTAATAATTTATGTTTCAATTAGACTTATTTTTTAGTACAATTATATGATAAAAAAATTATGAAGAGAATCTTTGATGTAATCAAAGTTATACTTTACAAAAATCGTAAAATAGTTTTACATATGCAGTAGCCTCTGTGAAAACGTTTATTTCGGCCACATATAGGCCTAACTAGACTATATAACATTGACTAGAGAAATATTATATAATATAAATGGAACACATTTTTAAAAACATTGATTGCTTTTTTTATGTTACTTATTAATTAAGTTGACTGATTAATAAAAAAGTGCTTTTTATGTGGCCTTCGACACTGTGTAGTTTGCAGAACGCTGAAATATGCTAATATAATATTTCATTATTATGGTCTTTGACCCAAAACATCCATTTTGTTGATCTGGTTACTTTGACCTAACTGGAAACCTAGCTATATAATTACATTGTGCACTACCTGTATTCTTAGAAGATTATATGGTATACTGTGCAAAAGGGTCGTATATATGCCTTCTTTTATAGCCCCCACCCTACCAAAAAATCCTGGATACGCATCTAAATTAGTACCTAGATTTATCTTTATTAGAACAATGCAAAATGCTAAATGCTAAGGCGAAACAACAAAACTAAAGGAGGGTTGAAACCGACCCGGGCATTTATGGTACATTATAAAATCTGATATTTTGGTAATTATATTTAACAACATTTTTCCCCGGCACACTAGACATTTGCCTAACTGCAACTGTGATGAACAAGGGAAATTGGTATAGAGGAGTAGAGCGATTTGGATAGGGTCAATAACAGTTGACGAGTTGTGCATCTATAGATCTACTTGGGTCAACATGGAGATAGTGGTTACACTGCGACTTCTACATGCTGACTTTCAGATCATTGCATTATATATCATCAATTCTAAAACTTTAACATTTTTTAACTAGATAGGGGTGCTTGATAATAATACCAAACTGTTTTGTCCATTGTAGTTTAGAAAGTATATAAATATATAAAATCTTCCAAATATTGCGAGTAATGTTTCGTTCAATAGATATAACGGACGGATAATATTAATATATCGATATTTAGCAGTAAAACTGTCAATGAAAGAAATTGTCACAATATAGACAAGGGTACGTGGAGACATTTATACACATCGTTAGAGTATGCAGATTTTGTTGGTTCTGACACAACAATATATATATTAAATAATCAATTTGTATAATATTTTTGTTTAATAGTAAAATCCCAGATAAAATTTAGAATCGTATGTATAAATGAGGCCAATTGTTTTAAATAGTAATAAAAATGTAAATACGATAAAGCATCAATATCCGATAATTCTGTATATTTAACGAATTATCACATTATCATTTTTGTAATGAAAATTGTTATGTGAACGTGTATAGATGCAAATTAGGTACATGCAATATTATGCATATATAAGTATTAAATTAATTTTGTTTTCGTTAGATATATTATTACTGTATATATTATTATTGTATATATTACATATTATAGTATATTATAGTATAGTATACATCGTATTTAACCAATTAAACAATTATCAAAAAATAAAAACTAATTATTCACCACTATACCTATGAAAAAGTAGTGAAAAATAGAGCGAAAAATTTGTAAACAATAATTTTAGGTGATTTAATCAGATATTCCAGAAAAAATGATTAAACAATACTAATATAAGAAAAACAATACTAAGATGAGATAAACAATACTAAGATAAGATAAAACAATACTAAGATGAGATAACACACTACTAAGATAAGATAAAACAATACTAAGATAAGATAAAACAATACCAAGATAAGATAAAACAATACTAAGATAAGAAAAAACAATACCAAGATGAAATAAAACAATACTAAGATAAGATAAAACAATAAAAAAGATAAGATTACACAATATTAAGATAAGATAAACAGATCAAAATATACATTTCATATTTTATATCATAATAAATATTTTATAAATATAAATTTTATTTTATTTAATATAATAAAAAAACAAAGCTCTTGTTAGAGTCTAACTAAATACTAGTTTTAACCCTTTTTAATTATTCTGATTATTCCAAAAGTGTTAATTTTTGTCCGCACTGAAAATTTCCCTATAGTCACAATATTCATTTATTGAAAACCATAGTTTTTGTCTTTCTTAAAATATAGTTTCAAGATATATTTTATTCCAAGATTATTATTATTTTTTTAAATTTAAGTTTATAATTTTATGGTGGGTATACAGTTAAAATAAATTAATAATGTTGATTTGATAAACACTAATTTGATAAACATGTCATTCTGTTAAAAAGATAAGTGAAATTTTAGTTTGAATCGATGTTTAATTAAATTGATAAAAATTAAATTAGAAAAGCTGAGGAACATTTAATGAAAATGTAGAATTATGTGCAGTATTTGTTTTGAGCGTGGCAGATGGTAAGGGTGGCAGTTCATATCGACTGCTTCCTAAGTATACTGTAATATACATTTAAATATACGTGACTTAAAACTTTATTTTGATAAACTTGACACAATCTCTTTGATGGCTATTGGCAAGCTATGTTTAGAAGTGATTCATATTTTAATGATTTGTTTCTTCGGAAAGATGCTAAAATATAATAATAAACAATTTTTATCTATTTAGTTGAACATTGAAAGATGGAAGTAATTTTCGATTATTAAATTCACTATTTTAACAACGTAATGAACAATTCTTTATATATTAGTATTTAATAATCTTTAGAATGATTTATATAGAAATTTACATGCTGCATAATTGATATAATTATAATCATAAACATTTATTATGACACATTTATTTAGTTTTCGAACTATGAATCATTTATCATAACATATAGGATTTAAATATTCAACTTATACCATATTGTTATTAAAGGTAATTTTATTTTTTAGACCAAAAAGGTGATACGATATTATGAAAGATTATAAAATATCATACCCACATAAATTGTACACCTTTTAAATGTATTAAACACTATTAAGCAGCTATAACTGTCTCATAATTTAATTTAAATAATTTTTTAATGTCTTATATAGGCTACATTATTTTACATATTTTTATCATTTACTTACATCTACATATTACCATAATTGAAAATAATGCACAAAAATGTTTTTTTACTAATTTTTATTTTCAGACTAAAAACTGTCGTTTACATTGGTTTTTATTATGGATAACAATTGAAATACAATATATATTTTATATATTCACTTAATACGGTAACTATCTCTGTTTTATATAATATAGTACAAAATTAAATTAATATAATAATCTGGAGCAGACCAAAGAATGATTTTAATGTCAGAAAGGTGACAATGCTGACAAGAAAGGGATTTTAAATTATGTAACTTGATAACAGACTTTTAAATGAACCTGTTTTGGCAAAGGACCTAAGGATCTCTCGGCAGGAGGACAACTACAATGTTTATAATAAAATCATAAAATAAATTGATATTTTAATCAATCCAAATTGTTAATTTGTAGATCTATAATAAGTAATAACGACACTCACTCTATTTTACCTTAATATTTAAAGTTTTACTTTTTTTATGCGCAGCGTCAAATTAACATGAACTATATTTTTTCGTTATAAATAAATATTATAGCGTAATTTTGATAGCGAAATTATAGCTTTTCTATATTTTCTATATTGATTAAGAATAAATTTCAGTCATAGCTAGAAATAATCACGACTAGAAATGAATATAACATAATTTATATAACTATGATAATTAAATATAAATAATATTAACTAAAAATATTTCCAATTGAGATAAAATGTATTTTGAAATCATTGCAATATTACTGTTATGGTTAATTTACTGATATTGTGTGCTAAGTTATTTTACTGTAGGGGATATCTTTTAATTTTCTATTTATATGAAGTTATTAACCCAGTTGATATGATTTCATTTAAAAGATTCAGATGTGGACAATTCGCATTCATTAAAATTACTGAAGACATCTGAAATAGCCTAAACTTTTTATTATCATCAGTATGAGTCATCCCTCACCTCCCTTTATACCCGAAACTCTCGGGGATTTTATTTCACACAGCAATTTATTGTTTAACAAAAGACGTTGAACAATTTCATGATCATTTATCCAGCCAAATAATGTTTTCTTCCGAATCTGGTATCAATAAATTCAAAGGAAACTAAAGATAAATCACCCCTTCTGTTCATCACGTTATATTGCTCATCATAATATATATATTGCCCCTTCGAGCAGACTTAAGTGTCTCAGTTCTTTCGAAACATGTACATGGTAACGCTTTTTGTTTTTGGAATTTATAATTTCAGGTTTGTCTTCAAATAATAGGAAAGCATATGGTATGGAACATTTTTAATATATGTCCTATCTATATGTTTCATTAACTGAATGGATTTCCTTCTTAGTTAATCATAATTTTGTATCTAAATATTGTATACTATACGTTGGTGGTTCCTTCAACATCGAGCTATTATATATTTGACAGATCCGCCTGTATTTCTTAAATACTTAATACTTAAAAAAATATATATACATATATATAATGGTAATCAATGATTTGGTATTAAGATTACTGACATATGTCGTAAATAACCTGAACGGAAATATAACTAAATTAGCAAAAATCTGTGTTACGTATAGCGATCGGAAAGTAGCATAACATTTATCCTTTTAATTTAAAATTCTTTAGAAATATAATTTTGTATTTAAAACAATGGAATCTATATGGACAATTTAAAAGGTCTAATAATTAATAATACTTTATTTAATGGATTTATGGGGATGGTTTTATTGGTATATATGAACAAACGAATTTTTGTATATGCTAAGTTTTTTATATAATTCAAACAAAATCATAAATGTAAGTAGTATAGCGTAAATTATCAATAAAATAAACAGCTTTCACTGAATATAACATTTGTTGAAAAGGCCACTATGTGTTGATGACAATAATATATTTCGTAAAAATATAATTGTAAAATTAATTTATGCATTTTTTGTGATACAAAACGCATAATAAATAATTTGTATTATACAATACAATCATATTTATTTTAATGTTTCAAGAACTTTTTATATACGTAGAATGAAATAAAAAAATAAATCAATATTGAAATGGAAATTTATCGTATAAAAAATTTAGTAGTCTGTTATTGAGTGATACCAATATTATAATGTAATATTATTATAATTATGAATACTTTCAGCAAGTCTATCAGTTTCTGTTTGTGTGTAATGCTGGGATTTCAGCAGACATATGTTTTTGAAAAGTTTTACAGAATTTGTTAAATATCTCTTCACAACACCAATTTGTCATGATTAATCCATACACTTTACAAAATATAAATCCGATGATTCACATAGTTATTTAGTTTATTATATATTTGTTTTGGAAAAACAGTCAGAATATCAATTTACAATTTCCACAGTAAGTTAAATACATATTCGATTATGTTTTACAAAAATTTAACCAGAGAATATGAGGGTTAAAAATAAATCATGACTTGTTTATTTTCGAAAACATTATTGTCATAGACTGATCAGCAGAATTTTCCACAAACAAAATTCAATATGTGGACAACTTAATGTAGACATTTTCCTCATGAATTATATCTGTAGCTAACCATAATATCTCAATTTAAATAGTTTTGAAGAGATCCTTCGCAACTTAAAAAAAGTCGTTTTGAGGTTAAAACGTAAAACAACTTTAAAATAGATGAATTTTGAATTTACCTGTCGATTAATGTCTATCAAAATTAATCCATTATACATTATACATTATCGTAGCGCCGTTGCTTGGAGAATTCCACATGCAACTTTAAAATAAGTTATCGTTAATAAGTTTTTAATTTTAAGGTCGAAATTTAGTGTACAAAGTCACACACCATTTTGTTTTGCCACCTGTACTTCTTTTTTAACAAAATATATTTGATTCACATGTTCTCTTTGTTCCACAGTTAGGCTTGTTATTCTTTTTAGATTTGGTAGACTGTCTTTTAAATCCACAGGTGGTTTGACTTATTGCTATCTTATCACTCCCTGTTTAACATAGAGCTTAGATAACATACGCTTTGATAACTCCTTGTATTTTTTAATTTTAATTTGTTTTGTGGTGATGTTAAATAATTAAACAGAATTAGATAATCTGTTATTGTTACATGTATAAAATGAACCATTTTCGGCAACTTAAAACTCCTATATAAGAATATAATTGAATTAAATGTCGAATAGTTCAAAAATGGCGGGTGTTTACATAAAAATAACTGATGATTTTATTGTTTAAAGTACTGGTTAATGTTTGTATATAACACTGCAGGCTTAAATTGTTAATTAAAAAAATGTCATTAGCAAAGCGACCTATTTACAATATATATTAATATAATTATTTTGTATGAGAATTCAATCTTGTGATCAGTCGCATTGAAAATTTTTGACGGACAATCTTCATATTGTCTATTTCCTCTTTCGTGTGTTTAAAATTGATATATTTGTGATTCCATAAACAACTGTGTCACAAAAAAGTAAATGTTCATTTTCCATGACGAATCACCTCTCTCGAGACAACCTATGACACATCCGCTGTCGGAACAGCCATCCAGAAAATTAACATGGCTTGACTTTTAGATAATATATTTGCACATATAATTAAGTAGATGCCAATAAAAATGTTTTTGATGACTATATTATAAGCAGACTTCTTTTGAACATTATATAGTATATAAAGTTACTTACAATAGAAAAAATAATTGTATAATGCAATAGACTGAATCTATCTTTTCAAAAACGTGGCTGCTAGTCCTATATTTCCTGTAATATCCGATGAGTTAATTATAATCTTAAGCGACCATAAAACTTATTTATGTGCTTTTGTAAACACATTAGTCTACACTTGTCAATTGTTCTCAATAACTTAGGATCGATTCACCCTGAGTTGGTTTTATTATATTATATTACTATAGCTATAGCTAATCAAGACAAACATGTCGATGTGTTTTATGTGTGTTTATGTCTTATGTCTTCTATGTGTGTTTATATAATATATAACGTTCATTAATTTTTACATAATTTTTATATTTATTGGCGATGTAAATTATATGTATAATATATATATATTACTTATATCGTTTGCGTCATGTTATACTATATTATAAACTGTATGCATTTACTACACGTAGAATGACTGTATCTTATATTTAACAAAATAATTAACTTTCGAAATTCAAACACTTTTTTCTGACAACTATTATAATATAACTATTATATATATATATATACATATATAAACACATAGTATATATAAATATTGTCTAGCAGAAACACGGTGGCCTATTCATATTCGAATTGAGAAAACATATAATGATAGAAAACAATCTATATTTAAACAAATAAAGTCTTTATTAATCTTTTTGAAATTAATAATTTAGCAATGATAAAACTATTGAATTCGACATTTACTCTAAAAAGAGGTTTTTTCTGCTGTTACATTATTAAGAATGTGTATATGTTATTAAAAATATATTATTTAGAACATCCGTATTTTAATAGTATCAAGCCTCGCCAACAATTGTGCGTGTAAGTCTCAACATTTTTTTTCATTATATTATTGGTAATAAAATGCAAGAGTTTTGTAAATATTACTAATGTTCCAAAAGGGTAATTTGTTAAAAGCAAGTGTTTTAATAATTATAATGTCTTCCGGCCTTATTCAATGAATTAAAACATAGATTTCTCACAAAGCTGGCCAAGTTTTGGATTTCTAACCAATATATTAGTAAAATATTGATATTATCATCCTATAAAGAATGTACGATAATAATGTTCGATGTCTTACCGCATGATCTTGATACGATCTTGATACTAAATCCAAGTGTTTATATTTTATCCAGATTCGAGATATATCCAGATTTATTCAGATATTACCAAGATATTACAAGATCCAAGTTCTTCGTAAGAAATTCTTAACTTGACAAGAAATCTATGTTTTAAATCAACGAGTTTTCTTTATGGTCAATTAAACACATAAAATTTGACATTTAAATGATAATTTCGTCGTACTGCATGAATATAAATATATATATAATTTACATAGAAGTTACCAACATCTAATTAAATTACTTAAATCACAAAAATCCTATAAAATTTTTTTTGTAATGTTATTTGATAATACGTGAATGTTAACTAATTTTTTTAATTGAATCTTAATGTTTTGTTTTATTTGATTTATGCTAATTTGTACTTTGTTGTTCCAGTTGTAAAAACAACAAGTGAAAATGAATATATCAATTTTTAATTAATTAATTAATGGATTCATTTGTTTTCCACAAAATTTTCTAATTTATAATAAAAAAACGTGGCTGCAAGGGTAAACATTAAAACAATTTAATTTGGTTTACTTACTTATAACACATTTTTACAAATATACGTATTAATAACTGTAAAACAATTTATTAAATGGATATCTTAACATTGTATCAAAATATATGTATAGCTATCTGTTAGATGTTCGAGACTACATTATATTTATTACTTGATATTATAATTGTTTTGATTTAATTTAATTGATTTGATTGTATTCTATTAAATTATATAACTGTACGTCTACTAGTGCAAATTCAAGTTATTTTATACATTATGTTCAATTTGATTTTTACTATTTATATATATATGATATTAAATTAAATTAAATTCAAATGCCACAAATAACGAATATATATTTGACAAAACTTCATTTTTTACATTTGCTAAAGCCAGTAGTATAATTTGTGTGGGATAATTTGTTTAATTACTATAGCGTAATGTTGAGCAAAGTTGGATTTTTTAAAATTATAAATTTTTTTCAAAGTTGTAAGATTAATTTTTTTATTATCTTAGATGACTATTGTAGGTATTCATATTTTTTAGTTATAATTAAAAAAAAGTTTTTATTATTTAATAATTATATAATAATTTAGTTCAGACGTATAATTATTAAATTTAAAATGCTCAAATGTGACATCATCTAATAGTCCAGGAGTATTATTTATTAGCAAAATTCAAACAAAGCTTATATTTTGAAAATAGTTGCTTTATAGTATTCTGAACAACATATCATAAATCCCCAAGTTTCCAGATATACAAAATTTTTTTAACGCTTTTAAGTATAAAATGCTAGTAAATTTAATAGTTATGTGATTATAGATTTTGTAATTAACGCGATAACTGAATACATTTTACAGAATAATATAAACCTACCCTTAAAAAGTTGAATTTGGTTTCGTGTATACAAAAAATTACAAATTAATTTGTTATATCCACAACAGATTCAATATTTCAACGCGGCGATAAAAATTGGCGAGACAATCTTTTAACTTGGTATGTAATTCAAAAAGGAATATATATTTAAATCAATATGCATCTAAAAAAGATATTTGTATATTAGCCATTAGTTAGATACGTATTTTTTAAATGTACACACCACAAATCCACTACAGTGGCTACTATTGGCGTCAAAATGGGTAAATTTAATAATATGTACATCAACAACTAATATTTTGTGTACAATACGTATTTAAAAAAATAGTTTTTGATCATATACTTTGGTGAAAAATTAACATTAATTTGAATTGCATAGATACCCCACAAATCAAATATGATAGAACAAATTAGCCGCAAATATGTAAAAAATAATTTTGCAATTCAGATATAAAAACTTTAAAATATATAATAAAATAAAATTTAAAATATAAATATAAATATAAAAATGCAAAAATCGGTTCGATATGAATAACAATAATTATAACAATAAATACTTAAAACTGCATACGTTGACCCAAACGTGGCGCCATTACTATTCATCAAAAGGATGAAATAAAAATATTCGGAGTCAAGAAATATTGTACTATCAATTCAATCAATAGATGACAAGAAGAAGTTTTTGTCAATTTATCTTTACTGTTTTAACCATATATATAATACATAGAGATTTTATTCTTATTGATTTCATATACATCACGTTGGAAATTTTACTCAATAGAAAATCGTTTTATTTTAATAAATTTCATGTACGTGGATAACAAAATAGTAGTGTTAAATATTTTTTATAAAATTGATTTAAAGATTTAATATATATATTCATACGCTTTTAACGTGCGTAAGTTGTCTATAAAATATATTTTATTGCCTGTATATCTAAAACTGTTTTACTACTTGAACTATTTTACTTCTGTCAGTTTTTAAATAATTAGTTTGCAAAAGTTTTCGGCTAAGAAGTTAGTAGTATTGAACTGCAACAAATCAATATAAGAGTCAAATCTCTATGCATTTCTTTCTCTATGATATTAACCATATTAACTTGTATTCTGAAAACAGGAAACAGTCCTACAAAATAAACCTGTTTCACGACATCTTTAATTCTTGTTGAGTGGTTAAATGTAAAAGATAACTAAACGTTTATTGCTCCTGATGATTAAATGTGGCATGTTAACGGTCAGAAACGCTATACTATAATAAATAGCTGTTTGAACTGGAGAAATGGATGGGGAAACACCTTATATTCACCCTGTAGTTTGACTAATACTAGAAACATACCATATATAACCTCACAACGAAATTTAAAAAAGTATTGGCCAAACCAGATCAAAATTATATTTATAAATTGAGGAAAATAATTAATTGTCATATAGAATTGTAAAAATACATGTTGTTTCGTTAAATTACGTTTAGCCATTGCTTCAATTTAAAATGAATAATCATATATATCTAACTACTGAATTGATATGCATAATGTATTTTTAACTTCATGTTTATGCCTATAAAATCAATAACTTCTGTTAGAAACTTTTGATCTGTTACCCAAGATGATATAGAGTATCTATATCTTGAAATATTATTGATTGAATTGAAATTGATTGAATCAATAAAAATAATGATTGATTTATTCCCAGGTACAACTCATGATGCTCCTGGACTACACGATCTGAGAATTATATTTAAACATTTAACTTTTATATTAACGAAAACATTCACTTAATTCATCTTAATCTTATGAACATTATGTAATAAAAATTATTAGTTTCAAATTAAAATTTAACACAACTTTTAACTATAACAACTATCAACTTTTCAATTAAAAGTAAGATAATTATATTAGTATATACTATATATATATTTCAGTAGCTAAATTCTATATATCTAATTTGTTACGCACAAAATGCGGATTATTAAAAGCTGCTTGAAAGTTATTATATTAATATTATACAACACTGTAAATGATTTTAAAGAGGGTAACTTAAGTTGTTTATATATTTTATGTCTTTGTTGGTTTTGTGAAATGGTTTTTTGATCTTTTATTTTATAATTAATTACAGCGAATGTTTTTGTCTATTGTTTTCTAATACTTTATTGATTTAATAAATTGTATGTATTTAGTATTATGTTATATTATATCTAAAATTATATTTATGCTTTGTATATAATACTTAAATGAATACCTTGAACTGTAACGTGCGTTATAAATAAAATAGAATTACTGTTATTAATATGTACATATTCAATTAAATGCTGGTAATATGAAAGCTGTGTCTTGAAAGCTTCAACAACCTGAGTAATACTGAAATGTTAATATAATTATATTTACAATATAACTAACTTGTTCGGATATGTCATTAAACGGAACGTGCAAATGGAATAATCACCACGGTAGGCCCGTATCAAAGGAGCATACCATGCTATGGTTACTAAGCATATGATTCTTATGTAAACAAAAAGTAAAATGCAACTTCGTAGAGCAAGTGATTGCTTGTATGTATGTATACCTATGTATTCATTTTATTTGTTGCAATTAATTATGAGCCTAATATGTTTGAGTTTATGTCATCCAAGTATATATTCAAATATTTGATCTCTGCACACAAAGAAATATTTGAGGATTAAAATTCTCATTTAAAATATGTTGTAAAATTATTGTACAGATGTTCACATTCAATATTTATATTGTCACTATCATAAAAAAACAAAGAAAACTAAAATAAATGTAACAGATATTAGAGAATATACTTCCAATTTAAAATAAATTTTTGGTACATAAAACATCAATAGACAGTTTACTTTTAAATTTAAGTTTAAACTAATAAAATTATTTGATTGCTTTTTTTCCCTTTCAAATGTCTTTAAGTGTTATATTTATATTTACCTTGTTTCTATTCAATTAAAAAGGTAAAGTTTTGTGAATACAATATGAGAAAATTTTATTATAATCAATTAAAATATACGTAAAAATATATTTTTGATTATATACGCCGTTTGTGTATGTTTTCAAAACGACTAGCAAAAACTAATTACTTCGCAATTATCATTTTTTAATAATAATTTATCCAATTTTACAGAAATGTTACAAAATAATTTTTTTGACGTTTACTACCGCCTAATGATTTTATTAACATGAATCTTAATATATATATTTATCCTAATATATTATACACATTTGTGTTCTGTTTTAAAGAGTATTTAATTTGTTGTTTTTATCGTACAAAAAATTCTTAATACAACTTTATAGTAAATGATTATCTTTATAACATTGATTATAAGCTATAAGTATAATTTTCCAGACGATTCTCTTATAAGCACTTTATAATAATATTCTTTCAATGATTACGATATCTTTACAAAACCGTTTCTGATACATTTATAAGTCAGAAGGTTAACTTTTATCTTCACATGCAAAATTTAGGAATATTTCATTTTAATTATTAAATTATAGTATATTGTAAACATATATTATGAAAACGCATCATTTCGCTGATAATTTTAATTTTTCAAATTATTTACAAACTTTTATCGGTTTAAAAAGTTCACATACAATTTTTAGAAGTATAATTATAGTAAAATAATTTTAATAATTGGACACTAAAGACATTATTAAATAAATAAATTATTGTGAAGCTTTTTAGTTTCAAGCAATTAAGTTAAATTAATCAATAGTCTCACAATAATAATTGTAAAATAGTCTCACATTAATAATTATAAAATAGTCTCACATTAATAATCATAAAATAGTTTCACATTAATAATCATAAAATAGTCTCATATTATTATACAAAGTGTTCGTAAAGTAACTCATAAAAATTAAAATTATATATCATACGCAGAAGATCCAATAATTTCAATCATTTCAAAGCTTTTACAGAAAATTAATTAATTTACACGGCAAAATTATATTTAACAACTGCACATTTTGTGTCTGGCTGCACACCATCATTTTTAATTGTATTATCAGTAGTATATTTATAGTATATTGGTTAACTGACTCGTCAAAAAGAAAGTGAGGTATAATTAAAATGAATTGAAATACATAGACGTACTTTGCATCTGTACAATTTTATGTGCCTATTCATTACAATGAATGCTACAATAATATTATCTTGTTTTCTATATCCTATAATATAAAATGTGCATATGAGGTTTGAGGAAATTACTCTAGGATGTACTGTGACTCATATATACTCTTGGAAGGTTCTCCCCCTATTCTATTGAGCTCGAGCTATAATATTTAGTGCAAAACAAGGAATGGGCATATAAAAATATCAGATATCAACAACGCTGATCTTCAGGATAACCCTTGTAATTTTTAGCACTTCTTTA
Organism: Coelogynopora nodosa; assembly: GCA_034780555.1. Lineage (NCBI taxonomy): Eukaryota > Metazoa > Platyhelminthes > Proseriata > Coelogynoporidae > Coelogynopora > Coelogynopora nodosa. The sequence goes on from JAUZND010006732.1 coordinate 15,866, forward strand.
AAAATTTACAATAGATGAACCTACATAAAAACTACATTTAGTGTACTCTATGGTGAAAAATACAACGAGAAACTATTACAATAATTGCTTTCAGCGCAATCCAGCCTGATTTGAGCAGAAAAGTTTGTTCTTCTGCAACAAAAAGTCATTACATTGAAAATGAAACGTACCTGTGTTGAGAAATATTAATTTGTTGTTAATCGAAATCAATTTATATTATAATTCTATTGTTATATCTGAAACATTTTGTTATTTTAATAATTTTATCTGATTAACACGTTTTTAATTATTGGGCTTTATTTTTTCCCTGATATCTCTTTCGAAATCACATACAAAAGTTTTCGGTGCTTTCAGACGTCAAAAAACATAATATGAAAATGTAAAAAATTAATTCTAATTATTTATTATTACATTTTATTTTATTTTATTTCATTATATTATATTATCATAATTAGCTTTTTTTAATGATGTACACAAAATCTAGTAATAATCTAAAAGGCTATTATTAAATTTGTAGGTTTTTTTGGTGTTTGTTTAAGATATTTTCTATTTTTTAATGTATGTTTTTGAAGTCATTTACAAAAATTTTATACATGTTTTAAGAAAAATAGCACTGTTATTTTCTTTTTAGATCGTTCAAATATAAATAAATATGCTACATTATCATATTTTAAAAAAAGTTTAAAAAATTCAAATTTTGTTTTAATAATTTATTAATTTGGTAATATAATAATATTATCTTATGTTATTTTCTTGTTATCTTATTAATAATATATAACCATATAATAATATACATTACATTTTATAAAAATGAAACAAGATAAAATGTAGAGATAACAAATGTTACGTAATAAATTTTACTTAAAAACGAAATTATAGTTCGCTGTAACATACTGTATTGTACACATTACAAATGACAGTTTATTCCATAATTACTATGCTCTTGTTATAAATTAACTGCTATTTAAGTAAAAATGTAATGTCCAGGATATATATATATAGAAACATAACTCTACACTCCCATGAGAATTTTGTTACTTAAGTGACTTAACACATTTTCAACTTAGTCATCAAAGGTGTTTTGAAAGCCTATTGAAATCAAAGGATTGAATTTTGGTTATCTTTATGGATCTTTGACTACATCAGTTTCTGAAACATCATTTCTACTTATAATGACAGCAGAACATCAGAATAACATCTAGTTCTTTGTAAATCATATATATATTCAATATTCTTCTCGAGAAATTCTTCATAAATTATATAATTACATTTAATGATGATTGAAGATTGAGGAGATGCACAGCCATAGTTTAAAATTTTTCTTGCTCCCATTCAGACGCACTTTCACGTTTATATTAAACTAAAATTTTACCCTTCAGCGTACTTTGTTAAAGTCTTGTTTTGATACTTTTAAACGTTATTTAAATGTTATAACAATAATATAACTTTTCGATTATTTTTTTATAAATGTTATATAAACGTTATAACGTATAAATAACATTTAAATAACGTTCAAAATGTCTAAAAAACATCAGCAAATGTTTGTTTAATGTTTAACAAACGTTAAATGCTTTGGGAGGGAGGGTGCAATTATATTGCATTAACATAGAAAACATAAAATGACTAAATTTTTATGGTTGGAATGTAGGTATGTTGGTACGTATCGTACTTGTTGTTTTGTGGGTGTTAAATGAAATAGCAAAAAAGCATAGCCTACTGCTATTACAAACAATGATGCATTAAATGATTTTTAACATTTCGCGTCTACTGTTTTTTATTTAACAAATGATTCAATTAAAAAGTTAATGGGATTTTACCCCCTTCAATGTAAATGTATAGTAGACGTCTTTAATGAAATTGTTAAATCGAATTATAGTTTACATATTATTATAGACGTTATCAATTCAGTTTGGAATGGGCTTTAAACATATCCATTTATTATTATTGACAACAACATGGTTTACAACTCTCTGATTTTGATTATATTTCGCGATAAAGTGAAGATTAATTATACCGATAGGTCGGGATTGGATAAGTGAGCTTACTATTAGTTTTACATAACCCATTAATCGCCAAACTTGACGCTAAAATATTATCTTATTAAAGAATATTCACTCCGCGTGTTTAAGTCACCTTATAAGGATAACATAAAAATGCAATCTGAAAACAGAAAATGCCTCATGGAATATTTCGTCAAACAGTATTTCATAAAACCGTCTTATATCTTTCAATTTTTTAATTATGACGTCCTTATAATGTAAAATATATGTTAAAACCACATAGTTACATATAACATATAAGTTCATCATTAACACAATTGATTAAATTAAAATACAACTACTCTAATTTTGAAAAGATTTTGATTCTTTTAAATGCTCCACTGAAAAGTTCCGATAATAAAGATCTGCAATTGAGTGATCATCCATAATTTTATAATATTTACAGTTTAGCCTGCCAGACTACCTAATGCCAATATTGAAAGATATTAAAAATTCTATATAGAATAAACTTAAAGAGCATATTACACATTTATGAACATTGAATATTGAATATTGATCACAAATACTTTAAGGTTAAATCCTATTTGAAAATGATTTAATCTTTAAAAAAATATTTCTAAAAGTGTTTATCTAAAATTTGACATTTTTATTGATAATTTTTCTTGTATTGTTTGTTACATAGGCCTAATTTATTTAAAAGCTATACTCAATAAGAGTCTTTTAACTTTTTACTTCTCTGTGTTGTAAAATGTCATAACCGCAGTGTGTGCGCGCATACGTCGGAACATGACTCATATTTTTAAGAATGTTTAAGTGTTGACACTTCGATCTTCACATTTCCGATGATCGATATATTTGTAGGTAAATATGACGACAAGTTGACTCTCGGCTTTGACTGATTGATTATGTCAGAAATTGTCATATTTAGCTTGCAGTATCATCGGCTAGCAGATCTAGCTAAGACATGTAATAGAAATTTTAGGTCATTTACGTTTTTATGGTGGGACATAATTTTTTGCAAAATAAAATAATTGGTTTGTAATACACATTAAAAAATGTGAATACAAAATTTCTATGTAAATATATTATATTACATCGGATTGTATGTAATAATTTTTCATCATATAGTGATATACATTTACATCCTTATACATTTTCTTTATGTTTAAAATAAATAAATGTTCTAACCGTTTTTTTTGCACAAAACTAAAAGAAATTTTAATGCATTACAATCAATTTTGCGACTGATATTGATAATTGGATGAATTTATCAAATGATTGTAAATTGGAATCAAATTACTAAATTAAGTACATAGTAAATATTGTGCTCAGGTCTTAAACATATTTATAAACATAAATATGCAAATTTATAAAAAATAAAAAAATAGAAAAGTATGAAATTTTGCGTATAGCGCGAAGCAAGGTAATTCGTTGTTAGCCTCTGAGAAAACGTATGCGGGACTAAGCATACGATGAATTTAAATGTATTCAAATAGCTATGACGATAATCAAACTAAATGGATGCAAGACTAAGCATATACGATGAATTTAAATGTATTTAAATGGCTATGACGATAACAAAAGGGAATATGTCCCTATGATCATATCTTAAACGGGTACCGTAATTCTAGTGGATACAAGATCTTGCACCGTTCCCTTTTTCCCTTTAATTTTTCTTGCTCTTGTTCTTTTTTATTCTCTTTCCCCCTATTCCCCCTTCTTGCTCAACACCTAATTAACTCCTTTCTTTTTCTCATTTTTCCCTTTTCCCTTCTCATTTTTTCAAATTCCCTTCTATTGCTCCTCTTTTTTATAAATATTTTGAGGATAACACGTCTCTCCATTTCTCCCGCTTGACCACACATATTCTTCATACTATATCATTTAAATTAGATGGGAAAAATTGAAACTTTTAAAATCTAGGTTTGTAAACTATTTTCGTAAAAATAATATTTTTTAGAGATAACTTGTAGCAGTCGTACTTTCAAGAACACCATAACCAGTAATCAAGCCACAAAGATTAAATACGAGTACGTTAAGATCATATAAAAAGCCAGCCGATATTGTTATAGTTTGGGTTTTATTTGTTTAGCATCAAAAAGTGTAGTGCCAGTGGATTGGATTGGATTAGGCGGGATCCCTGTCATAGGCGCCGAAGTCCCCGCAGATATTAGACCACCGCCACGGAGTCCTCCGCCAATACGGCCAAGGGAGGCCTCTCCATCCCAAACACTCGCAGCCGCAGGCCAAGTTGCGCCGGACACACTTCTGAAGCCAATGCTCCAGAGTCTCCTCCTCCTCCTCGCAATGAGGACATGTAGGAGGCCCCCCCGCGTTCATGCGAGCTCAGTACGCTGCCAACACACGGCAATATCTACTCCGTAGCTGCGCTATAATGCTTTGTGAATGGCTAAATAAAAGACTATGTTATTTAAATAATTATTTATAGATAAAAAAATTACGACATTGCCGGGCGTATTGTGATGAGAACAAGTATCTGATTTTATTAGTTATTATTAAATACAGGAACCATAGATAATATGTAATATTTGTTTATTTTAAAATAATTTTAATTTGAAACATAATTAATTATAGTTCCATCAATGTGATCTCATTCATAAATTATAATTTTTTTTTATCCTTTAACCACTTTTAGACACCATTATATTTTTTAGATTTTAACTGAGATTATTGCAACGCAGTCATTGTTATCACGTAATTGGTTGTCATGCAAAACACAATTATCGCACACTCATCGGGTAATAAATTCTAAAAATAGTTTAGTCAGACATATAATATTTTATATATTACGAAAGTCACAAAAATATAAAGTAACACCGCATAATTAAGAGAGACGAAGAATGAAAATAGATAATGTATTAAAATAATTAATTAAAATTTATTTATTAATAATATATACTTATTTACATAAATAATAAATATATATAAAAAATGTCATCATTAAAAATTGTTTTAAAAATACACCTTCATCAATCTTATCAATTCTAACAAAAGAAATCAATTCTATAATATCGAATAATGTTTGCCTTTTAAATTATATTTGTAAAAAGAAAACATTCAGTAAAAGTGTTTGTAAATTGTTTTAAAATTGAATATATTTTTTAATAACAAATCTTAATTTGAAACTGAATTTAAGCATTCATTATCTGATATGAGAAGAATGTCTGTATAGTTTGTGACAGGTTCAAAGACTATCTAAAGACAATAAAATATGAAAAGTCTCTCGCATGATAGGTTCCAAGTCACTTGAATTATTGTCAGAAACGAAATGAAGTTTTTGGTGCTTAAAAAATACTGGAAGAAATTAACGGAAATATGATTGGTTATTGACGAAAAATAACTTTAAGCACAACTACATCCACCTCAACAAAATATTAGAGCATGGGTTGACTCGGCTGACGATCGTATTATGTTCTTACGACATGGGACGTCGGCAAAGAAATTACACATCAATGTTGAGATAAACTTCAGGGACGCTTTTTAAAGGACGACTTGGGACGACTTCAGAATGAATGACTTGGTTGTTTTACAAGCTGTAGAAACATTGAATGAAAAACGCGGCTACATTGTACTTTAAAAGAAATCCTACCTGTTCATCGACAAAGCAACGTCAAATTGACCTTGAATATTGAAAATGTGATGAATGATTTATCAAGGAGAAGTTGGCAAAGTTCACCAATAAACCTATTCACAGGTCATGAATCTGTGCGATTAAAATATGGAAATAGATATATAGGGCACAAATCGTAGGCACAAAGTCTATTAGCAATTTTTAGGGGACTTTTTCAAATTTTACACAACTTTTGCAAGATCTTCAACTAAGATTATCGACGGCAATGATGACTATTTGAACTGATCTGTTTTATTTTGGTGGTTCTCATTATTTGTTGACACATATGTATTTCTCAGTATGCTTTTTAATACACCAGATATACTGCTATAAATCTTATTATTTCATAATTCAGCAAATGTGTAGAAAATAAAGTTTTTTTTTAATAATTAATAATTTAATATTTTATTTCAATATTTACTTTAATTTATAGAAATATATAAATGACAAAGTTTCAAATTGTTTTTAAATAATTATGTTTACTCACACTTTTGCAATTATAAGCACTTTATTATTAAATAATGTTATTTCAATATTTACTTTCATTAAATGTATAATTTGTCGTTAAGTGCATAAATTATAAAGTTTCATAAAGTGTATGAAATTATATTGTTTATAAGCTATAAAAAACTTTGTGAAATTGTCTGAAAATATTTGGCATGGCAAATACCTTAAATTTTGAAATAAATGAACTATACATACACAATATTATCTCACTAATCTGTATAAAAACACCCGAGCAAGAAGTAAAGTATAGTGAGATAACACATACTATGTAAGATAAGGAATACAAGGAAATAATATAGCGATTAGATATATATTTATAGTGATTCTAGAAGCAATAACTCATTTTTTATTAAATACTTTTCAAGTCTATGTAGGCAGATGTAATGTTATTAGATATACAATATATGTTTTACATGACAAGCAGGAGAAAATGTATTCGATATCAGAGTTTTAGTGTACACGAATCACTGATAAGCGTATAAGAACTCAATTACATTTGTTGTGCCTTTGATTCAAAGTTCTGCTAGAAAATATTTATATTAGATAATATTATATATTAGTGAATTTTCAATAAAATAAAAGTTTTAAGAAATGATCGATCATCTCATAAACTGACCAATTCAATGAAAATTAAATTTTATAAAATTTGTTTTTTATATATCCATGAATAAAGTAGTAATTTTAAAATAGTTATTAAACCAAGCTATATGAAATGAAACCATATATGGTGAAATATTCGATGATTCTTTTATTCCATCAAAACTGAACATATAAACTAATATTAACTTGATTATCAAGCGTACCAACAGGATTTCCTAAAGGAGTTAGATATCTTTAGAAAAGGTGCGATTTTTAATAAATTATTTTGAAAAATGAAGAAAAACCATATCCCTTCAATATTTAATTATAATTTCGAAGACATCATTACAGAAGATTGGCAAATTAACTTTTAATAAAAAGTAGAAATCACATAAAATATTTATATATATGCAGTATATGCGCCCCCTGGCGGCACGCTTGACTATATTTATATAAATTGATGTTTAATGTTAAATATGTAATTAATTTAATTAACACAACTATAAATTTAAGTAAACGTTCCTTCCAAATCTCTACTCAACATTAAGAAATGTACATCAATATAAAATTACATTAATAACAACCAATTTAGTATATACTATTTTTTAAAGCATTGTTTAACAAAGTTTTACAAAATTACCAAAGCTAGGTTAACAAAATTTGACAACAAATATCAATGTCTAATTCAATTTCAAACAAGAGTGTAAAATGCATCAAAAGGGCTACTCATATAATGTGTGTCTCTCCCATAAATTAATTTTTTTCTAAATTCAATTTTCAAAACATTTTTTGAATAAAAATTAAAACAATTTATTTCAATGACTTGCATATATTATAACATTGGGTCATCTGATCAATGATATTTCAGTCAGTTTGTCTGATGTAAATAGCTGATATTGAAGAAAACAGTCTGCATTATATTTTCAGAATTTGATCAACAGAAAGCTATATTGAATGTCTCCTCCAGACTTAACAATTTAACCACGATAAGATTCTATCAAGTTCTTTCGACTTCATTTAAGATCAGTTTATACAAAATAGAATAACGGGAAATTCAAGAAGTAACTTCATTTCTTATGAAAGCACTTTGCACTAAAAAGTGCAATCTTTTGAAGCATTATCTTATGTTTACACTGTATACATAGCTTTATACATAAGTATTAGTCCGCTTGGAGTAAACAAGTTTACAAATGATAGACTTCACATCTACACATCTCCAGAATCCACTATAACCTGATAAGATATTGGGCGCACCAGTAATGGTTTAGGCAAAAGCGGAGTGTTTTGACAACCCTCTCTTTTAGCGTTCTGGGAATATATTTATATAATAAATTCAAGGCTTTCATCTTTTCTGTCCAGACATATTTAGGAAAATACATATATATTTCCCGTGTCTGGCTGACAACACTTTGATTACATGTCGCCGGATTCGATTTCATTTCGTTAACGGTCGTTAAATGTATTTGCTGTTTTAGTTCATCAGTCCATACCAAATATGTCGGTTGAGATTTTGGCTGTTCCAAAAACTACATACACAGCATTAATAACTTTAATAATTTAGAATTGTTTTAGCGACAGTTTATAATGACTAAATTATACACTAATGTAACACATTTTAGCAGCTTAAAAAGAAAGAAATTTTTTAATTAAATTATTATTTTGAAGATGACTCACTTATTAACATATAATATTACCTCAAAAGAAATATTACCGCTTCAATCAAACTAATTACTAATATGTATATAAATGTATCCTACCAAAAAAGGAATCAGTTAATAGAACTCACTGTCATATAGTGCGTAGGGCCTATACATGACTCACTCCAATGTCAATATTCCCGAGCCTATTAGCATAACTTAGAGTATAATTACATCAAAATTGTTGTCTCTATAAATCCATGGTGTTATGTTTAAGTCCCGAATAATTTTATCGAATATTGCAAAATGTATCAAATAAATAAATGAAAAAATCATATTTTTAATATAAGGTTCTTCTGTTACAGAATAATTTGTTGAAATCGAGTTACTTACAAGTTCTTTAATATATTTTTTATACGGAAACATTTTATGCTGTTATATGCTAATTATTATAATTATTTATTAAAAGATGTATAAATTATAAATTTCTATTGTAATGAATGATATATTAATCTTTAACCATTTTTATTATTTTATTGTTATATTAAGTAAATTTATTATCCAAAAATATAAAATTGTATAACGTCATAAATAATTTGATGTAATATTTAATAAAAGATATTCTTTAAATGGAATAGTTGGTTTTGAATAAATGTGAGTTAATACAGATTAAATATATATATATATATATCAATATAGGACAATACAGATCAATATAGATCAATATATCAAATATTTTTTTATAGCATTTTGTGTCAACTGTATTAATCCTATATATAAATCTGTCAAAAACTGTCATAATAGCTAGTATACTGTTTTCATCATCATCAGGCTCTGTGAGCTAGGTCGTTGGAAAAGTTATGGTGAGCTCCGCCACATGTGACTTGTTGCGATCTTCTACCTCTGTATCCAATTGCTACATGCAGGCCTTCTTGATCCGTCAGTTCACTTCTTCTTTTTTCTACTATTCTGACATTTATATCTCTTTCCTTCGCATGATGACAGTATAACTACTTGTTGTAAAATAGTGATATATCTATTTGTATTAAACATGTAATTGATTTAATAAAATATACATTATTTATTTATTTTAAAATAAGGCTCTAATGTTAGCCTCAGATCTAATTCCAAAATTAAAATATTTTACAGTTTACAGCCTATTAATAATTAATTATTAAACAAATCTAAATTTCACAAGGCATATGGTAAAAATAAATATCGCGTTTATTTTAAAGATTTTTGACACACTTTACAACAATTTTTTCTAACACTTTTGTTTCAGTACAAATCGTCCGCTGAAATTGTATATCAATTTCATATAAATGTATTACAACTCCCCATATGAAGGTTAACACTTTTTGTCATATTATGTATATTATTGAAACTAAATCTAATTCAAGACATATAGCTCCTCATATACAGTGCAGTCTGGGAACTGTCAATGTTACGCCTAATTTTCCAGCCATTACTATACCTTATCAATGATTATAATTAATCGCTATTGCGCTAAAAAACATGGGAGGAGGAATCAAGTCTGTTTTCTACATTCCAAGCTGGGAGCTTGGTTACTGCAGAACTTGACGTTGTTGGCAATTGATTAGCACATCGGGTATGGCCTTTAACTTTATTGGTACAATTAATTATGTTTTCAAGCAGATTGTTTTATAGCTAGGGAATCTACATATATATATTTATAAAAGGATACTATCCGACAAGCGTAAATCAGATAGGATTGAGCGAAAGTTTTTCTATGATAATTTCACAAAAATTGTTTCTTCGTGAACCTGGCAATATGTGTATATGATCACAAATCATGAAAGCCGCGGTTCTTTTGAAGTAAATGAAAAATCTAGTAATATTTTTCTCCGATCTGGAATTTATAACTCTCATGTGTATACAAACATTCAGGAATTATCATTAATAAAAAATATACATTTTACCAGTGCAATGTTTTTTCATCTATGTCCTAAATAATATATATTTATTTATTATATTTTGAAATTGTAATATTTAATAATTAAATTAAAATGTTATTAAACTATGTTTTTATATTCATTATTATGAAACGGTAACTCAATATATTACTTTTTTAATAAGTGAAAGATTTTTTTATTATGAAATCATGGTTAAATTCATTTCCAAAATATTTAGTCTGCAATAATTATTAACATTAAATGAAAAATATTTAATGTTTGAAAACGAATAATCGTCAATAGGAAATATTGAATTAATTCATTTTAATGATCTATAAATAATTTTATGTTCCAATATTTTTGTTGATGATTTTTTAATTGAACTAGAAAAAATTAACAAAAAGATGCTAGAGAGAGAACCAACAATCAGGTATAAATATCAATGCAGCAAAAATACATACCATAATATTATCTATATTATTACTAATGGCAGCAATCCATATTTCAAAAATAGAAAAACATTTATGAAAAAGTCTAACTTTTTTTAAAAAGCAAATTTTTAAAGTTTGATTTTGAAATAATGATAAAAAAGAATGCTAAATATTTTGTCCTGAAAAAGAAAAGGTAATGTCTTGACTATATACTATCGAAGGAGAAAGAAAAGCAAAACATCGACATGGTCGCATACCAAGGTCATACCAAGGTCGTATACCAATATTATATCAAGGTCGTACCAAGGTCGTATACCAATGTCATATCAAGGTCATACCAAGGTCGTATACCAATGTCATATCAAGGTCATACCAAGGTCGTATATCAATGTCATATCAAGGTCATACCAAGGTTGTATACCAATGTCATATCAAGGTCATACCAAGGTCGTATACCAATGTCATATCAAAGTCATACCAAGGTCGTATGCCAACTTACTGGATAGAGAACGTCAAGAACTGGACAGACGGGCAAATGATTATGACACGTAGCTTAACAGGAAGACACCAATGATCACATATAGGGTTATGTCTAACTAAATAAATATATATTGTTTAATTAAACTTTCATCGTAGTGTTTTTTATTTTATCTAATAGTTATAAACTAGTTAATAACTATTAATTTCTGATAATTTATTATTAATAAATATAAATCAAATTTTGCTTACAAAAATTTTCAAAAAATTAATGTTCAGAAAAATTTTAGCCATTGTATACAGCAAATGTTGGGTAAAATATGATAACCTATTCGAAAGTCACATATATGCGTTAGTCAGTAATACAATATACGAATATTTTAATTTTCATAATAGAAAATTACAGTATTTTATATAAGGACCACTTGTTGGAATATTAATATTTATAGATTTTTTAATGTTTACACACTCAAAAATGTACGCTACATAAAATCATTTGACTTAAAAAGTATTATTTATATTTGTTCATATCATACGATATCTTTTACTATAAAAAAACTCATAATATTAAAGTGGTTGAAGATTTATAATTCTGAAAACTAATCGAACGAATGATTTATATGTTATTTAAAATATTAACTTTGAAGGTTAGTTTTGAGTATATAAATAACGGCTAATAAGAGAATTAATGTGTATAAATTCCACACATAATAATATATATTTTTAGTACGTACGCATAGAATACGTTAGAAAAGTTTAAAGATATTCTATTTTTTACATACGATTAAAATGCACAAAAAGTACATTTGAAAACTGCATTGCGTCGTAGAATAAGATTATAATATTTTGACTGGGTTAAAAAAAATTAAATCATATACAATTGCATACTTACTTTATAATTAATCATAGAGAATTTATGATAATTTATCAAAATAAGTATTTATAAAATAATTCTATTAGTAAATATTTTTATATTGGACGGTTTTATGATCGTTACGTAACAGTTAATATTGAAATAACCCATATTTGAAAGTTAAATAATTTCTACACATTTGTATATGAAATTTATTTACAAAATAGTCGACTTTTTTAATGATTAAGAATATTTTAATTGCATATATAATGAATTAATTAAATTTAACTTTCCTTCACCAAATATGTAACACTGAAATGTTTTGTAATTGTTAATGTATTACTATAAATATTGTATTTTTATGATCTATGTATAATAAATATAATTTAAAATTAACTACAAATTTAACCGAAAATAATTAAATTAAAGAAAATTATTAGTCGATACATTTCCGTAACAAAAATTTAAATCGCATTAACTCGGCATAAACAACAAATAAAATAACATAATATGACAAGAATTACAAAAATGGTCGGGAAACATTTCAATAATTACGAATACACTTATTGCAAAATCTATACTTTATATTGCAATAATTAATACCTTAATTGAAATAAAATTAAATGATTATGAACTTGATTATAAGTTTTTTAAATTATTACTATCTTGATTTCTAAAAAAATCAATTGTTACAAATATTAATATTATAACTGTATTTTTTAAATGGTTTATTTTAAATCTAAATGACAAACGTACAAAGTTACAGGTGTAATTTTCATGCAAAATGAATCCCTTAAGGGTCGCAAACACTCGACTGTTAGCCCTCGGCATCCGCAAACCAGTGTCTTAACCACCCGGCCATTCTCATTCCCAAATTTTATTAATTAGAATAATTGTAGGCTTATTACAATATTCACAATTATTTTTTAATAGTGTGAACACTATATTAATAACCATTTTAAATTGTTTCAATGATTGACTCCTTGACACAGCAGAACTGTATTAACCCGGCTCATTATATGCTACTTTGAAATCACAGATAGCATTTTTATGCCCATTTTTTATTTTCGAAAATAAAACATTTGATAAATATAATATGTTCTGGACGAATATAACTATAATATTAAAGTAGATTAATATTAATATTATTTATCAATTTCTATATCGATTTTAAAATGTATCAATTATTGTCGTACACATATATTATTTGAACCAGTTTGTCAAATGATATATATAAATATAATATAATCTTATTGGGCAACATTGTAGTATATATTTGAAGCTTTTTTTATCATATAGAGTTCATTAAAAAATACTTTTAAACTTAGAACTTAAGCTTCTTTTTATCTTATAGAGTTCATTAAAAAATACTTAGAACTATGTATATTTGGCGATAAATTGTAGAAGGCAACCTGCATAACCTTATAAAGAGTTTTTCTAAATGTGCACGTATATTAAGGTTAATAACAAATATTTTGGGAGGTGTAGAAATACGATTTCACCTAGATAAAATGCAGTATGGCATTTTACAAAGTTTACATATGGAGAGATTCCCTTCACGTATTTGTTTATTAACTTCGTCAGATGCTAAGTAAACTCGAGGACCTAATAGAAAACGTTCAAGAACGACAGTTAAATCCAAATACACACTGAAAGCGCGGTAGATGTATTTCAAAAAGGCTGTCCTGTCAGAGTCTATATACATGTTTCGTCTTTTGAAAGTTGATTGCTGATTTTGTGTTTGGTTTTATTTAGATAAATATTTTGCTGTCCATATATATATGGCAACTTGTAGCTATCTTTCAATAAAATTAGATTTTGAAGTCCAGAATATTATAAAAAAACTATATGTATATTAATATTTGTATTATTATGCATATATTTATTTATTAATATATTATATATTAATATTATATATATCTGTAAATCAAACATTTAAAAGGTATTCAAGCCTATATAATCTGATGGTATAATCTATATAGAATTTATTTTATTAACAGATTTTAATTGTTTTCGTGAAATTTCAGATAATTAAAAATTTATATTTTGTATTCTTCATTTAAAATTTGTATCTAAATTTATAACCTCTAACGTTTCATATACATAACTGCTAATTTTAAAATGAATACTTTAAAAACCAAAAAACACAAATATACTATACAATATATATATACAAGTATCAGCAGAAAAATCTGCTCATTATAAAATAATCAAGTATCACAGCACAAGACTTAAATTATCAGTATCCATTTATTTCTATACAGATCAAAACTACTACTTTCCTACTTTCACTCAGACAACGGCATATAACACAGACACATTCGAAGTAATAGAAATACATTTAGACAATATCAAAACTTAAAAGCCACGGCCAGCGTGTCAGTTAACATGACTTTGTGGTTTCTGAAGATAGAAATCGACTTTCTTTGTCAACCTATTTTAAATCACATTAAAAATCGATTCACTTTTTCCATGTACCATAAAAATGGAAAACAGAATCCATCACACAAATAGCCAAGATACAGAATCCAGAATCACCTGTGGACTATCGACATATACCTATATATATCTATGTATAACTTCTGTTCTCTTCAAGACAACTGAAATACTAATTGTGAAGCAATTATTAATCCATTGATAGAAAGTAATAATATATATATTCTGAGCAATATGTATCTAACCTAACTGGAAGTTCCATTGTAGCACTCATAGCAATTACTACAATAGTGTCAAGAACACTCGAAATACAAACTTAAGTAAAAATATCCCTAGATTTTTCAAAAACATTGGACACAGAAATTAATAATACACAGTAAAATTCAATAACTTAGGTATCACATACCATCGTCTCAATTGGCCCAATTGCTTCTTCAGAAATCATTTTTACGTCAATACGAGAAGCTGTCAAAAACAATCAAGCGAAAATAAAATAAAATCTAGCTTTATATAAGAATCTACAGTTGAACCAATATATATTTATCGGTTTTTGCTTTAGACCAGAATCCACATTATTCCGGAAAACTGTGTTCTAGAATATGCGGATAATATCTATTAATACACCTATATATAAGTTGATAATATAGATACAATATATTGTATACATATAGAGTATAGATCAAATTGATAGACACAATGATTAACAGGTAAATCCATCTGCAGACCGGTTTCGGGGTATTTTG
>JAUZND010006733.1:0-10639 GCA_034780555.1 Coelogynopora nodosa
GCGGATGGTTTCAATGAAAACAAAGGAAATTCAGAGGTAATTCATCGCTTGTTATGTTTCATGGGTCTATCAAATTCTGATGACTAATATGAGTCATTAAGTAATAAATTGCCCCAATTGTCTCTACATTGTATATTTCAATTATGATTTTTTTAATTTATTATATTATTATTTTGTACAATATTTAATGGTTTCGGGAATTTAATTTGGTTAACAAGAACGTAAATATTTTCCAGTTTATAAAAAGAGAAATTCTGTAAATGTAAAATGTAATTATTCATAATAATAAAAACCCACACAAACAAACAATTTATAAGGAAATGTGTTTATTATAAAGACATTTCGATCTCATCTTGCTTGAGAACAGAGAGAAAATATATTGAAAATACTTGAATACTGAATACTGCGAATTGACTGTTTTACTCTTTTGTAGTATTCAATTATGGTAAAATGAAAACTAAACCTTTAAATAAGTTTCATTATATTTATCTAGAAAAACTGAAAAAGACGCCAACTTAAAACACTTTTATTAGAGATTTCAGCATGTTAGATATTGTCATCGATAGGTGATTAAATGCCTGATATTAATTAATGAGGAATTCATACTCATTTTGATCACACTTAAAAAATGGTCAATATTTGTTGTACATATATATATATATGCTCTACTCAGACGAAGACGAATTTTTGTCTGCGACTATTAACAAAAATAATGCTGGTTTTCAACACAATTAGTTGTTGTCTGGAAAGTTATCATTGAAAAAATTTGTTAAAGTCATTTTTAGCATGTTAATATAATGAGTATATATTAAGATCTCTCTTTACCAATATATTTTAACGATTCTCAAATCACATTTCTTTTGCAATATTTTGAAACTTGTTAAAATTTCGCATTTTTTAAACAAAGTTTGAAATAAGACTTTTCAAATTCAATTCAGAGTCAATAAAAGCTAAATAATTACTTTTATTTTATTTTTACATTAAGCCTAAATGAGTAAAATTATTTAAATGCTTCAGTTAAATAACTATTTTATTCAATTTTAAATATCATTCGTTTCATTAGGACCAGCCTTATGAAATAACCATAAAATAAATATTTTTTAATATTGGCTTACCATGTAATTGATTGGTGCCTCTGGAGATCATTTAGGAATTTCTTTCCTTTCCTTTTAATATTTATAAATGAATCAAAAATTGTAAATTGTATTATACCCGTTAATAATTATAATGCTACATCGAACGAAATATAGATATTATTAAAATAACTACCCATTCGACAGTCTAACGAAGAATTATTCAGTCTATGGAGGATTTAATGGCAACTTTTAATCACCATTCTTATTGTCTCGCTCCACCGTCTTCATTTTATTCTTAGATGCAAACAGTGTTTTGGAAATAATGCAGTGTCTAATTGAATGTAGCTACGATAGAGATCAATATTGAAATACGTAATATTTATTCATTATAAAAGTATGTTTATAGTCATCACAAACATTATTTACAATTGAGAATGTCAAATAATTTATAAATATTTATTATTATTGAATATTTGGTGAAACAAGCCAAATAAAAATTATGTGTAAATATTATATAAATTAAATATTATATATATTATTATGCGAAATCAACTATGTACCGTAAAAAATTGCCTTTAGCTAAAAACATGTTAATCAAAAATGTTTAAATAAGTTTCACAAAAGTAAAATATCCCAGTTTGAACAGAAACATGGATTATACATAATTTACATAATACTGTATGGTTTTCGTCATGATTGCCATAATTTTCTCCAATATGGCTCTGACGTATCTCTCCAAGTCTATGTTTGATTTATTGTAAGAACGTATTAATAATGATAAACTTTCTGTGGCACAGCCATCGTTACTTGGTACATGGTTTTATTAGAGATTGTTTTAAAATTTTGATAAACAGAAATTTTTCTCAGTACAGCCTTTAATAAGTATTGCTCAATATTTTTAGTTTAATACTTTACAAATATTAATAAATTCAACGGTGAATTAATTTAGAATATGTAATATATATGCATGTTACAAATACAATGTTCACTTACACAAAATATGGCAAAATTAATGATGTTTTTGTTCCAAAACAAAATTCAATTTTTTATGTTGGAGAGATTCAAAATGAAATTTTATATTATATGGTGTTCATATAATAGAATTAAATATATAAACCATAATCTTCATTTATATATTTAAATATAATATATGCGTATGATATATACATATTATTTGTATCTTAACGGAAATTGAATATACATATTATGTTCAAAAGGGAAATATTAAAAGTATTCTTATAAAGATAGTATGTCTTAGATTTAGTCCGATAGCCTAAAATATAAAATGTAAGTAGTATGGGACCTGTATATATGCATCGCCCGCCCACCGGATACCCCCTCCCTCAACTCGTGAACGTCGGTCAATTTTACAGAATTTCCGATGTATAAAAGTTGTTGCACAGCCGGCGCTCAAAGCTCTCTTTTAATCAGTCGGCAGCGAATTAAGACGTTTCTCTCTCTGTCTGTCTGTATGTCTTACACGCACATACAATTATATTATCTACCAGACAATGCGACCGATATATGTTTACGAAGTTGTTATTTGATTATATTTTCTATTATTATTAATGTGTGAACATGACTTACAATATGTTAAACCGATGTAGTGATTCAGTAATAACGGCTTAACAATTATATTACTAATAAATGCTTATTGTACGTGACTGACTACGAAACATTTGGCGATGAGTATATGGCGACACATATGCGTAACCTCGCCCTATACTACACTCTAATCCTAAGGGAAAAGATTGGAAATATTTCATACGTCTATTTGATAATTATATTACAATTATTAACGCTAAAGACTTACAGAAATGACCTATTTTACTAAATAGCCTGGGTTCTGATGGTTTACCTGAACCTAAAAACACTTTGGTCAGTACAAGGGCTCGCTTTGATGAGTATTTTCTGGGACGCACTTCAATACTGTTGAAAAGAAACATAGACATTTTGTCTGTGTGGAAATTGTTGTCTCCTCATCGGTTTGTGTAGAATGTAGGTCCATTGACTCTTCAACCAGTTGACCTCTTGTTTCCTCGGGAGACTGCTTGCCTTTACCAGGGTATTTATTCCACCGTAGGAACTTGGGAGGGAAGCGTTGTAGTACAGTTGCTGGAGTAGGCGGGCTGCGGATGTTTCGACACTCAATGTCGACGTTGACTGAGAATCCGTCATCGTCGCCCTCTGTTTCACCACCACTATTTTTAAGACAACAACAGCACGGTTTTAGTATACTATATATATTATAGTATATATAAATATATATGTGCATCATACAATGTTTATACTCCTTAATAGTCGGAGGTTATCTCAAGTCTAGCCCTTTTCCTCGTCTTGTGACTTGGCACTGCTGCGCTGGGGGTGCGTGTTGTTAACACTTTTTTTACCTTCTTCTTCTTCACACTAGCTATTACTGATATCTTGAGAATGGAATTGATTTGCTCCAAACCAACTGGTGATATTTGATTGGACTTTCTACTTGATTTCTGTCTCGATACATAGTAAATCAAGTCGACGATACTTGAATTTATCACAAACAATTTCTTCCCATCTTCTGCAAGTTTAATTTGTCCTTGTGAATCCCAGATGACTCCATCTGCAATAAGTCTCTGTAGAATTGAAAGTCCAATTTTGCGTAGATATAGAGAGAATTATTCGATAATTATTTTAACCATTGTCGGTGATAGTCTCTGCTCTTCCTTTCCAACCTCTTCTCCCCGCTTTGGTGTAGCCGCCGCCGTCGTAGCAATATCCTTCTCCGCACGTGCAAATTGTGCTCTGTCTTCTTGCAACTTGTGTGCTTGCAACTTTTGCGCCTGATCGATAGGAAGCTCCTTTCCACCCCCATCGTTTACACTTGGAGTAGTTGTGCTACATTGATGATTCACTAATCGATTGTAGTAATTCTCATTGACTACTATAGCTGTATGAAATGCTTGTGTTTTCATTCACTCTCTCTTATCCACCAATCTTTTCGCAACTTTTTAAACTCCGTAGCCAACTCCTCCCGATATAACGCCAGCTTGTGCAGCTTTCCCAGCGAGTGGAAGCAGAGGAACTAGTAGGGAAAAAAATACCCCCTCTTTGTTCACAGAGGTGTTTGAGTTTTTTACGTACACCTTTTGACTTGACGTGTACGCGATTTATACTGTAGGAATTGACAAATCATCTCAGTTTTTCCTTATGACAATGAACGTGTTTATGTGTACTTTTGTGTTTCGTTAGGAATTTCACTTTAGTGTATTGTAGAATACACCGGCAATAACCTTTAGCTGTTTAGGTCTGGCCCGTTTCACAAGATCTCTGCGTTCACTGGGGCTTTGTTTGTGCACAAGTCTCTGCAGAAAGGGTTGATGTCTCATGAGTTGTTGACTGGCGTTACGCTTCATGTTTATCATGTATAGCCAATACAATCAGTATTCAATTTTGTTTATGGATTTTACTGTAGGCTGACTGTGCGCAAGATAGACACGTTGTGGTTATTTCCCCGGGAGGATGCGTGAGCATGTACGCAATTTGTCCGGTGTTGTCTGATGTAGATCAAGAAATAGAGAGGAATACGAATGTTTAATGACGGCATGTTTGTAGGCACCTGTGAGAAAGCCCTTCTTCCTTGGGTACATTTGCTCACCCAAACAGGTTATCTGACTCAAATCTTGAGGTGACTTGAACAGTACAATGTATTGTGTATTGAAAGAACGTGTGAGGGATACTGCGTAATCGATATCAAGGTACAGGGTAAATGGTGTACAAGTCGAGTAAATAAATTACTGACAAGCTTGGAGTTTTCCGCCTCCATCATCAAATCATCCAACACCACCATGTCATTCGCTTCTAACATGTCGACATTTTCAGGTATTCCATCATCATATACTTCTATATCAGATGAGATTGAGGTGTATTTATTCCCAGTAAACCAATGTATTCTGCGTGAGGCTATATCAAACATGACGTGTGTATTTGCGATTAGAATTTCTACAAAGATTGTTTTCCCTGCCTGACTCGGCCCCACAATTAACATGGCCGACATGTGTTTAAGGGGGAATACGTATTCGTCTTCCGTTTCCTCTATTATTACATTTTATTTTTATTTTATTTTAGCATTATGTTTAAAATTTATGCGCATCAACATAAAGTTTTAGAAAATGCTATGTCAAAGGAGAGGAATTCTCAACAGCCAATCATAAACAATCACCGTTTCGACAGATATCCTATCTGACAAAGAAAATGCATGAAAATATAGCACATTTTTCAGCCGCTAAGCTCACAGAGTTAAGAAGATGAGAAGTTAAAAAGTGGTACGTTGCGGGAAACCTCATCCACCATATGTAAGGAGTTGCAGTCGCCTCTCACGTCATTCAGTTTTTCTTATTTTAACAAAATGGTCAGGGAGAGTATCGCGAAATCCTACTACATATATTGTGACTGTGGCTACTTTAGTTATGGGCCACAACAAAGTCACTTCCTCTTTCACCGGGGCTACCGGTTTTACATGTGGAGTTTTACAAAATGGAGTGTCAGTATCCGCTGACAATGGTCTACCCCTTCCCATCGCTGCAACAGTTGAACAATCAGCACTCCAGCTGCGCGAGTAGCAAAATTGCAAATCATCAATTACTGGCCCGGGGGGCCATAATTGCAACTGTCGCCACCGGGATTGGGGGCTATCCCCTAGGCCCACCACCAGCATCGCCAGCAACGCCAGCAACAGCAGCCGCCCCTCCTCAGCACTTACCAGCAGCAGAAACCGCCGCCACCACCCCTCCTCCTCAACATGTCATTTTTAGTGACGATCCAGAAAGTCCTCCTCCTACACCTTGTGTGAACATTTTCCCTACCTACCTAATTCACCCGCTTTCAGTGTGGACTTGGACTTTAGTTTTTAGTGGCCTTCTGACAACGACGAGGAGGTGAATTCTGATGCAACAGACCCCTGCCGTTGGGAGTGAACTTTTTGTACATATGTTTTGTAACGCTCTTAATGCTTTTTGCTTATTTAATTTTATTGTTTTTCCGCTTACGCTGCATTAATTATAGGGCGCTTCTCTTTTACATGTATATATGCTTTTTAATAATAATAAATGTTTTTTACTCACCTACAAAATCTCCATGTGTTTGTTTTCAATGATTGAAATAATTGTAAATAACCTGTTTGATTTGTGGGACATAATTATTTCTTAGCAGATCAGAATAGGTTGTAGCCATACTGTACTTGCATTAACATTAGCAATAACTTGTCCATCCATTTCTGCGTCTAGTTCCGTTAGAGTTGTTGATGAGGTCCATAACCGGTGAGTATTATAAAACCAGCCTATAAATTTAATTACTTTGGAGCTTAGATGTGAATAGTATGTTCATTGATATACCTAGGTACTCCCTCTTGGTCGGTTATTTTCATTAGAATTTCTTCTACAGTCCTCTCAAAATTACCGTCCACTTCATCAGAAATGTCTCTGGAATTGTCGCTACTAAATGATTGAGAATTATTAGAAGATTCCATGGAACTATCAGCATCATAATGTAGAGTACTGTTTTCATTTTCTTCGCTTGATGAATCCATATTAAAAGAGGAGAAGATAAACTTTATTATGTTTATACTTTCTGTCTCGCATCATGTGCGGTGAAGAAACTGATACCAATTCACTCTCTAATTTTATATACAATTCAAGTTGTAAAGACACCCTCCTTTTTTAAAACTCTCTTCAACTACAGACAGAAACGTTTACATTAAAATTGCCTCATAAAATTTTGTGCAACTGTATAAGGAGGCCAATTCCGCTAATGTAAAGATACAGTAAGAACCCGAACTATTTCTTGCACTACGCTTAAATATATGGCCTTTTATTATGGTTAATGTTTTTCACACAGGGAAAGTTGTAATTATGGGAAAAAAATTTCGCGCTATATTGATACCATTTTATTACATCTATCTACACTGTTATCTTCACAGTCAGCATTCTTATTTTAAAGACTATGTCAAAACTCTGAGTTTAATAAACCTTAACGCTTACTTTTTCTCATTTTGACAAACAAATTTATATTGGCTATGTATAAAAATGCTATTATTATGAAGAATAAAACTTTTTTTATAGATATTTATACAAGTCTTTTTGTTACCTAAATATATAAGAAAAGCTAAGTTGCATTTAGACATGGAATGGGAGGCAGGGTAGACTACAAAGTATATACAACTAAAGTAATAAGAGGGGGAGGCGGGAAGAGGGTTAGCATTACATGAGCATATACAGTATGTAATAATAATTTGTGTGTTCATTACCCACCATCTTTTTCACTAATATTCACTTGCCTCTGTCTCTTCAACATTGGTTCCATGACTCGCGGGAAAACTGTTGCTTTTCGCTTCTTTGGCGCACTACCATCACGTTGCTGTCTACTCCTAAGCAGTTGATGATTTCTATAGGGTAGTGAATAATTCATGGACATCCAGGCTCGTTTGTCCTCAAAGAAGGAGAGTGTTTTCTTCTTATAGGTGAGGCTATAGAGTTTATAGTTAACAGATCCAAATCGTCGCTAAGTGTGCGAGCAAAAATGTCATGTGTTCTGTATAGGCTTTCTTGTAGGTATCATGATTTATGTCGGGTTAAAATGTAGACCTTTGAACACCTTTAGCTCTCTTGAGCCCACCAACACCATCAACTGTCTGCATACTATACGCTTTCGAACGAAGAAGGATCCACTACTTAAACAGTTTCCCTCCGGACTCATCTTTTTAATTATGCAGCCTAGTTTTGCCTTACAGATACCAGAGTATTATGGATGGTTCTTCGAATAGTTTGATGTGTCCAACAATTCATTAAGACACATTTTAGGGATAAGATCGTTACCAACATTGATTCGAGTAACCTTGAGAAAAATGCTGTCGGTGTCACCGCCCATTATATTGATTTCACCTCCAAAAGTTCTCGCATAGTCTGCCAGAGTTTCATAATATAACTTATACATTATGAGTTTACTTATGTCGAGAACCGCTTCACATAAAATTGTAGTAGTTTTCTATGTGCTACGTAGTTTTGCTTATCCCATTGGGTGAGAAGAAGTTTCGACGTGCCGCGGTATACTTTCTCCTTTCCGCGCTGAGTGTCTGCCATTGGCCGCGCATAAACTCTGTTAGACAATCATCATTGGTCGTTGTTTTCTCAGGTGCAAAATGTAAGTAAATTGTTTGGTCTTAAACATCAGGCGGTTAAATGTGATCTACCTCCCAAATGTGACCAATACTTCCCTCGTAGTCTATCTCGTTGATGTTCAACTCCTCTGCCTCTCCACTTATCAACCAGACAAAGCTATGTTGTGGCAATTTTTGACTGGGTGCGTTGCCGTAAAGATTATTGGAAAAGAGATAGAGCAGGTCTATATCTTTAGCCTGGCAGTTGTGTGTGTCCGGGACCCAAGCTGTGTTGGCAATGGCATGGTGTTCGTTAACGAAAGTCATTCTTCTACGAATGCCGTTCAGGACGATACAATAGGTCTCAACGTTGTTGAGCAAGTCGACCTAAGATAATTATGTATATTTATATTAATATATATGTGTATTTGTGTGAAAATTGTGAATTACTAAAATATTTACTATTGCGCCGGTCATTTTAAAGGCTGAGTCCCAACTGAGTCCTGGAAAGGTATAGTAGTAAGCAGGGTTCAAGACCGTCTTCTCAAAGAGTCAGTTCTCGGAAGGTTTCAAAGACGTCCGCCAATTGATATACATCAAGCTTTAGGTAGTTGAGCATATATTCACCAAACGTTTGACAGTCGAGTAGCCTCCATGCCTCTTGCGCGTTGCAATACCGCTCTTCGCAACACTCAGACTGTGTTAATTCATCGAAGAATTTCTCCCTCGGCGATAGTTGTTGCTCTTCAAGGCAGGCTAGACTTGTAAAGTATGAGTAAGGGACAACGCCCTTTTTTCAAACAATTAATCACTTCCCATCATTTTGCGAGTGTGCTGCAGCTGATCCGAGGATAGATTGCTCACCAGTGAAGCGAGAGAGGCTGTCATAAATTGAAACGAGTCTCGCAAATCCAGTTTGATAAATTTAGCCTTCTGCTTCTCTGTAGTAATGCGGATACAAAAGTCATCATCGATCGCCATATATTTTTCCTTAGCCTGCGAGATGACTGAAATGTCCCAGTTGGTGAGTTGAATTAAAGCCTCATAGCAAATTATATGACTATCATATCCTTAAAAATTGTGAAAGAATATGGGCAAATAGTTGTCGCGGAGCCACATCTTGCAGTTACACTCTTGACAGGCTGCGGCGCGATAACCACCTATATAAATATATACAAGAGAGCGAGAGAGAGGCTATATAAATATGTATTTGGGAAGAGAGAGAGAGAGTATAAAATATATTTACCTGTCAAGTGATCGGGTTCGCACACTTTCATGCCCTTCTTTTATTTTATCCGAATAGTCGAACCGTCTCTTGCAAATATGGCAGTCGCGAGCTTGCTCATGGCGTTCCTTCTCTCTTCTCGACATGATGACAGGCTAGTGGGCGTTGGCACAATTCCACTTGTATACTTCCTTCGCTAAGTTGGTTAAGGATGTCATGCTATCGAGTATACAGCTTTCTCCAGTGAATTCCCAGTATCGCTTCTCAAGAGGTTTAGCCTTCATGCCAGGGTGAGGAATGTAAAGATATGATATAGCCGCCACCTTGTGTTTTCTAACAAGACCATAGCCATCGTCTTCACCAGGCTTGCGGTAACATTCGATGTCTGCGTAGACAACATAAGGTAGTCTCCGTGTCGCCTACCAACGCTCGCAAATGTGAAGCTGCTTATCCAGAGAGTTTGGAACGCAGTGCATCCAGCTGGCCAGTGGATCAGTACTCATGATGATTGTTTAGTAATTGTTCCGTCTTAAACGACTGAAGACAGCGTTCACAATGTTTAAATCCGCGATAGGACTGGTGCTCAACCGATGAATTGAGAAAAGAGTTGAGATGATTGTGCTTGCTGGTTTAGAGAATAATTGATCCTCTTAGCGTAGAATATCACCTTCTTGCGCATCGATTTGTAAAATACGAAGGGAAATTACAGGGTGTACCTTACACTCTACACAGTCGTCGAATAGTGCAGTCAAAGCTGACTCGATTTCCTGACATATTGATAAGAGAAAGTCAATCGGTTGGACTGGTGGATTGTTTTGGAGTGAAATGAATGTATCTTATAGCACCGCCCAATGCCTCACCAACTTGAAATCGATGCACTATCTCATTGTTTATCTCTTCCATTTTAGAAATTACGTATGGTTAACAATTATCCCGATGGGTTATGAGCACTACAATTGAAAAAAATGTTGACCCACACTGGCCACATGTGAACTCACTGCTTGATGCTGCTGCTGATGATGATGATGATAAATATAGCCGATTCCAGCCTCAGAACTACAAGGTAGATCGAGACAGCTGGATTACTTCTCTTGGGAAAAGGGAGAGGTATGAGAGGGGGGGCTCGCAAGTGCCGAATAAGCTCATTTTCTTAGCCGAAGTGCTGGGACAGTCAAGGAACCAGTGTTCCATTGTGTGTGGGGCGTTTTT
>JAUZND010006735.1:0-10639 GCA_034780555.1 Coelogynopora nodosa
CCCCCCCCCCCCCCCCCCCCCCCCCCCCCCCCCCCCCCCCCCCCCCCCCCCCCCCCCCCGGAGGTGTGACTATTATAAACCTTTTATTAAATTGTATGCGCTGTTATACTGTTCTATTTCATATAGTGTTAAATATAATGCACATTTTTTTATATGGTATAATATTTATTTTAAAATATATGTATACTATACATAAAAAAATACATTACAGAAAAATACACGTTTTATATTGTGTCCTTAATTGTTTTCGATAATCGATTTAGTCAAATACTATAAGTGTCATTATAATTTTTATTTTAGTATATTTAATGTACTTGTATTTAATGATAGTATGTGTAAGTAGTGCAATAGGCCGGTGTTATATTGTAATCATATTTTTTTTCAGATTACAAGCGTATATTGTATAGATTATAATTTTTGCCTTTATATATTGCTATATTTTTAATAATATAATAAATTCTTATTAATATTATTCATAATTTTTTTAAATAATATATAAGACTTATAAAACTACAATAAATATTTATTTACAATTATTTTAGCTATTCTTTATTTATTACTGATGTCCTATTAATTTTCACAGTATATATGGGCGTAACTTAGCATTTTCAAAAGTATTTAATTAAAAAATAACCAATAAATATATAAACCGTTAGTTTTTTTCAGTTTTAAAGTCACCATTTATTCGTTTCTATATGAAAGTAAAGATTAATCATTATTGCTTCCCGTTTTGGGAATATTTATGCAATCCCATCCGTGATATCTGCTTAATTTGAATAGTAGGAAATTGTATTTCCTATTTTACGAGGCAGCGATTTACTGTTACTTATGCCGGTTAAAAATTACAGTTATGGGTCAGATTAAGCTCCATAACTGACCGGCTGAAAAGATATGGATTGTTTTTTGTGTTGGTTGCAGCCCCAGCTTAGAAATAAATCAATTCAGCCATCCAAAAGACCCGACGCGGTATAAGCGTTTGATGTTAAAATTTATAGCCAGAAACGGTTTGGTTTTCACACATTCTCCAATAAAAACGCTGTGTATGCCGAAGGCCCTACTTGTCGTGATATAAATCATTTTATATTTATATAAACACATTGCAATTTCTTAAAAATAATAACTATAAACCTTATCGAAACCAGTTATCAGGTTTTAAAGGTTAACAAACTTGTTTTATACATTAATTCGACATAATTTGCGACTATAGGGAAAATTGATAAGAAAATGTGCAATTCTTAACTGCAATATAACTATATACGCTATGTAATAAACATCTGTTATATTGATCTGAAGATCTCACATATAGGGCCAATAACTGATCAACATTTGGTTGTACTATGTTTTACACAAATATAATGTATATAACTTTCTGGTTCTTAAAGTTGATTAAATTATTTTAGCATTAATTAGATAGGTCTTATATTTTAATGAAAAAATAACATTATTACACTCTTATGAGATAAATTGTTTTCAAGATAAAATAATTAGATTTTTGAATTTTTTAAATTCCGAATTATTGAAAGTATTGGTGAAATGTTGTAAAAAAATTAATAAAATGTAATCGTGCAAAAAAAACAGATGTCATTTGGCGTTAATAATAATATTTATTAGGTTCAAAGAAAACACCGCGTCAGTTTTTGTCATTTGAGGCATAAGTTACTTCGGGACATTCAAGAATATGACTAATTCTCATCAAAAGATGTTTATAAATGAGACACCAGTTGAGTCAGAATGTATAGTTATAAAAATTATTTAAACGTGATTTTCATAAACGCGCCAACAAAATATATCAGAGCAGCAATTAGATCGAGTGACTTGCAGGCGAATAAATTGATTATTATTTGAGACAAATCGACTGGATAAAACCGCTTAATCGAACTATATTCAATCATATACAAAGTTTGACGAGAAATTGAGAATGGAAGAGAGGATAGATTTGAATAGTGTGCGTTGCATGCGGTCAGAATATAGTCAGTTGAAAAGGGGAGAAGGGGGAGGCTGGGGGGTGATCAAAACTGTGAAATATGACTCGACTAGCGGAACTATTTGTCTTTAACCAAAGAGTGAATGAATACCGTTCGAAGTCGGGCAGACTTTCAGAGAAAAAAAGGCAATCAAGAGAAATCTCCTTGGAGTAGAATGTTTGGAAAGGGAGAAAACTCACGATAAATATATATGGAAACGACATTGGTAAAATGGTAAGGGTGTTTGTTGCACGCAACATGCCTACATTTCCCTATATATTGCCGATTCAGCCAACCCCAATGATAAAACTCTGCTCGAGGAAGCTATAAAAAAGATAAATTGCCCCCTGGTTTTCAGTCTTCTAAGTCGGTGAAGCTGCTTCTCTGTAGATAAGGTTTCATGTATGGAGAACTTTATTACATAGTTTTCATTGGCAAGCTGGGGAAATTCGCTATAATAGTATATACACAACGTGCTTGTAGACCTTGCTATAAAGTAAAACGGTTCTTTGGGTTATATATGACCCTGATATTAGCAGCTAGACATTGCAAATATCCGGAAAAGTAATAAAAATGGAAAATGTGTAAGAAAAATGGCGTTACTGTTCCAGAATATCGGTTACCGCGCTGTTCTTTTGTCTCCGAAAAACATAATGTGTAACATAATTAGAAAAAAGTGGAATTCCATTTTGATAATGCTCTCTTAACGGTATCGAGATGTAGACTCAAAAATATTAATTTTGTTATAAATTGTTTTGTCGGTTTTTTCTAATTATTTATTGGCTATAGAATTCTACTATTATGTCCAACATGTGAAAAACAAGGTTATACATTATTACACATGTTGCTTTTATAAACGGGTTTTTCAACCATTTTTATTAAATTTAAATTAAACAGATTTAAAATCATTAAATATAAATATATATATATATAATTTAGGTACGGTAATTAAATAATATATATCATATTATAATAATATTTTTTAAATATTTACTAATATATTCACTCAGCAAAACAAATGTAATTGTGAAAAATAGGACAGTATCAAACCTGTTGTTTCAGCCGACTAGTAAAACACCCTTCTGTTGTATATATTTAAAAGGTACATATCAGCATAAGTCAGGTTGAATGCCTGCAGCTGAACCTTAGTATTTTATGAAATAAAAATAGACTTTATGCTAACACCCCGATGTAAATAATATACATATTTTGAATGACTATTGTTTTCGAGCACCACTTCGATTCTTCTTGGCATGGACAAAGACAGCTTTTCGCAGTAATCAGTATGAATTTTTGGAACTAGACCTGTTTGATGGCGTCTCTTCAGTCAGTAATCGATATAGGATTACGGGTCAGCTACCTTCTGCTTCAAAATGAACCAGGAATTCTCTAAAGTGTTCAGATCTGGAGAAGAGTGCTGTCAATAATTCCGCTAAGATGAATATGGTATCAGTGGCGATTTCGTCTGGTCATAGAACTGGTTTATGGTTCATACAAGAGCCCTTTGTCACCAAACAAAAGCTAAAAAAAAGATTATTACATGATTCTCAGTATAAGATCCAATTCTCCAGAAGTGAATTTCTGAGTCATTATGAAGGCGAAGGTAATCCCACATCACTTAACGAATTGAAAACAGCAACAAACTTTTATTTTCGAGACAGTGGTCAAGAACAATGGTAGACAATCAAAATATAAATATTATTTACATCATCTGGAAAGCAGAAACTCTGTTTTAATTATTAACCCTTCGTACGTTGGAGGGGGGGCTTTTTCAAGCCTTTCAAATCAAGCCTTTTTCTCAAAGAAATTAAGTTTTTAGTTGAACGATATCATGTATGATCCTGATTTTTTTTACTCAGTGGTTAAAATATTTTTATACAACTAAAACATATAACAAATATAATTTCGAATGTATTTATATACCAGACAAATTGTGTTATTATTGAACTATTGAATTATTGAACTATTATTCATATTTGCCAATGATATTGGGAGCTAAAACTTCCAACATTAATAGAAAAAATAAGTTTATCGTAAATAATTTACATTTAATTTAAATAATAAAAATATTTATTAAAATAATCAGCAATTTGAAATAATACTCAAATGGCATTTATACTACTTATAGATTATTTATGTAAGTAGTATACTCTAAAAAATATATCAAATAAATGTAGATCTTGTGATCTGGAATGAAAATTATTTTTTAAAATAAAAATAGCTTGACAAGTGTAAAGGTATCTGAATACCAAATTTCAGCTTAATCGTATGATAGGAAGCTTGGTTTTCCACATAGCAAACCCTACAAATTATGTCCACGTACGAAGAGTTAACAAGTCATTTTTACAGAATAAATGACTATGGGTTAATAATTTAGTATATTCTACATGCCAGTCGAATGAGTCTCCTATTCTGACTGACGCTGTGTATACAAAAAAATGAAAAAATGCCGACTAAAACGGTTACTTTTTCTGATTTATAATAATATAATATATTTCTATTAGTTAGCGTGCATTTTAATATATATATATATATAACAATTGTAGTTAAATTTCACATCATTTTAAATTTTA
The DNA here is from genome assembly GCA_034780555.1 of Coelogynopora nodosa. Taxonomy (NCBI): domain Eukaryota; kingdom Metazoa; phylum Platyhelminthes; order Proseriata; family Coelogynoporidae; genus Coelogynopora; species Coelogynopora nodosa. The sequence goes on from JAUZND010006735.1 coordinate 4,538, forward strand.
ATACATATTTTACCATACAATTTGAGAATGAAAACTTTGACCTATATAGTATTTAATATTTCCAATTTGGATATTTTCAATTGGATGAACAATAGAAAACTGTATGATAAAAACGGCATTAGCTTAATCAAGCCCCAATATTAGTATACAAATATTCAATAATATAATTCAACAAATTTTAATCTTCAAATTTGCCAAAAAATGTGTAACAAATTATACCACCGTATGGTGGTGTAGTTTTATATTATAAACTGTAAAATTAGGTCCACCGGAGAAGAATTAAACATTTAATTAGTAAATGTCTAAATTTAAATTGTCTAAAACCTTAGAAAATATTCCTTTATATAATTTAAAAATTCTTTAATATAGCGTCAATACTGATTTGTGCATATAAACGAAAAGTTCGTGTCGGTTTTTTTTTTTTTCGGCTATTTTTATAATAATATATATGATCAAATTAATTATTTCATACGAAACAGATTCCACCTCAACTTTGTGCAATTAAATATCGTTACTTTTGCTAATGATGTTTGTAGTGGCTTTAAAATGGAACAATTCACAAGCTGTGCCTGTGAGAAACGTGGATGTGTCGGGGTGACTGCTTTCTATAACTAGACGTTATATGGTGTAGAGCACCGGATGTACGAGAAACCCAAAAGACCGCAGCCGTCTTCGCTTAAAGATCAAACGAGTCAAGAATAAGAATGTCACAAAAACAAAATCGATTGTCGTTGATGACTGCGCATCGTCCAGACCCATAACCATGTAAAATACTTCCGAATATATTTCCGATATAATAAACAAAAAAGAAGCGTGATTTTACATCATCTCAATACCCACTTCCAATAAATAAGAAGTTAACCAAAACAATCTGCAAATCAAAGCAGCATAATATAGAACACCTAAATCAAGCTATCTGCAACATGGACAAGAATCCACACAATAATGTGAAATGTTATTTTTTCCATTCAGTCTAAAGAGTTATTTATCACTTTATTTTTTAAATTATATTATTTTTTTAGCAGTATTTATACTTTTACTATAATTGTTTTGTATTAAATCTCTATTTAGTAAAAAGGGTAAATATTTAAATAAAAAATATACTAATAAAATTTCAGGTATAGGCTATACATTAAAATATGCAATATTTCAAGAGCTCTAAAAAAATTAAGATTGGGAGGTCCCCACAATCCTTACTCTCCCCTGTCATTCGACTACATCTGTATAGACATAAGCCTACTGCCGTAATGAAAATAATAAACGTGTTTTTTACATTACAGCAAATAATATACCTTTTGCTTTAAAAATGTTAAAATATTTAATTGCCAGATATAGGCAATAAACCTTAGAGCCAAATATTTAGTGCTTTAATGACATATTTTTAAAACGATATATGATTATATACATTCAAGCGTCGATCGTCCTTAAAATCTTTCATATACGTTTGGCACCATGACTTGAAACTGCGTATATAAGCGAGAATATCAAATAATTTTGTTACATTATGCAGAAATAGCTGCTCCAAATATAGGTCATTCAAGGGCAAAATGTAGTATATATGAAACCACTCCTATATAGATTCCTATGAACACCTAAATAATTTTCTTCACAGAGATAGCGCCTAACAGATTCGCTGTTGTGCAATAGTCATACGACAATGTAACAAAGCAAGCCTACGCTTCGATTAGAGGTAGCCTATAACTGTATATATAGCGTGTCGCGGTGCCCATTTATGTGTTGAACATTATGCTGTCCGAAATTCAGTTTCGGTTAAGATTTTCATATTGCATTTACGATACGACAAATATACATATATGATCACGTTTAGCTATAAAATAGCCACGTTTTATGTTTGAGAACTGCAACATGAAAACACATTATTTGTTGCATGAACATATTATGTTATAGTATTTTAAGAAACGCGTCTGCTAACATTATAATGTTTAGTTGTTACATTATATTTTTCTAAATATCGCATTATATTTTTATTCTCTGGTGTAGAATTTATGTTACCACTGTTAGAAAAAGTCCAAATTCATAATAAAATATTTCGTGAACTGAAATAATTTGGATATTAACATTTGTAATGTTAAACTTATAATGATTCATGAGTCCAGATTGTGGCATCCCTATTGTCATCAACCACAAAAATGTTGCACCATGCATATCTATATTTAGAAAAAAAATAATATGAAAATAATTAAAATGACTCAATGAATATAACATGGAATTGATTAAATAACGAAGATAGTATACTTGGTAGATTATCAATTAGTCGATTATTTTGATGAAACACTTAACCCTTCACAGTTCTTGGGTCCCCAATAAAAATAATCTTTTCTATTCATCAATTGACCTCAAATTCCGTTTTTTATAACGTTTTTAATGATGACGTCATAAAAGCCCAATTTTGAAAAAGTGGAAAAAACTTAATGAATAAACTTCAAATTTGTTGAAAATATTATTTATATCTCAAAAAGGAAAAAAAAATAGAATATTGATCAGTTTTTATAAAACTGTTGATGACGCGACACTTGGAAATTTAAAAAGGAAAAATTATTTTGGAACTAATTAATTTTTTACAAATAAAATCAAACATAATTATTTTTATATTATTTTGGAGCTGTGTACAACGTTACAGATCATTCTAATATGGAGAAACCTTTTGTTTTCATATGTTTATGTATATATAAGTTACTTTATATAATGAAATGTGTTTACATATTGTTTCTAAATGCAAATTAAATGCAAATGCATAGGTTGAAACAAAATTAATAAAATATTCAAATGTAGCATAAACGAGGGGCAAATTTATTTATATATGTTTCAAGGTGATTCAGCAGTAATAACTTATTTTTCAATGCTTCATGTGATCCTGCCTTATTTTCCCAGAATCTGGTTGATAGTATACTGGACACCCTTTGAACTAATCAGTTCATCGTTGGGCGTTACGGCCGTCACATGGCATCCGGTCACCTTATTTACAATTATTGTAATGGACATCACCTCTTCTGTTTAAAGATAATAAATTATTCTCCAAAACTAACAATCTTCTGCCGCGATTACTGGGTACGAAACGTATGTTATTATAATGGTGATGTAATATTACCCATTAATGTAAAAATAAATGAATAGTTAATTGTTCAATATTGGATTCCTTTCTTATCAGCCTTAATGAATAGGCCAAATGCTACGCTGCGTTTTTAAAAGTATATGACGCACCCGATTTTGTAGAACACGGGATTAGGCCAAATGCGAATAGGCGAAATACTAATTACGTAACTCGTGATCTAGTCTCGTCTGGACCATATATCATCGATTATTGAAATTATGTACTTCTAATAAATCGATCACTCTGAAACATGACAATAATGAAATTTGTTTATATGAATCTTATACAGTTGGAGGTAAAGATAATAATTTCAAGTGTTTAACACATTCGGTTGGTAGGACTGGTCTGAACAACATAAAATGCCGAAAAAGGTAAAGAATTTTTCGATATCCAAATTTGGATACATAATAATAATAATTGATTCTTGTACATAGATTTTTTCACTGCAAAATTTCGAATTCACGATTGCCATTAGCTGTTGAAGATGGTATATATACCAACACAAAATGCTCCATAACATAAATATATAATAAAAAATATAAAGTATAGAAATATTTTAAAAGCCAACACTATAAACTGAATGTAACTTTTACCATTTTTCAATAATGGAGTAATTATCATTTATTTATTCATTTATTATTACCAGAATATTTAAAAAAATCATTTCGACCGCGTAATAAAATTGTGTTCACTGACTGAAAACATTATCTAAATCGGCCATGTCGTTTTACAATAGTTGGATAATAAATTGTGGGGGGGGGGGGGGGGGGGGGCGCCCCCCCACCCCCCCCCCCCCCCCCCCCCCCCCCCCCCCCCAGGGCTCCCAACAAAGACGGTGAAAGATGAACAGACGTCACACACGAACAGTAAAATCAAGTAAATAAAGTGTACACTATATTTATATTTTAAATTGGTTCTTTAATATTTCTAAGGTTACGAACTATTGATAAAACATATTTTACAGAAGAAAAATGCAATAAATCAAAATTAGGTGATTTTTAAAATAACAAATAGAAACATTATAGTTTTCTAATGGTTTTCCAACACAATAAATATAATACAAATAATACTATATAATAATAACAAAATGTTAATTTTCAATGTAAAAAGGTTCAAATAGAAAATGTTGAGTACCGGTAAATACATTAACCCTATAATCTTTGTCATTTTAATAAATATATGGTTATAAACATTACTGTTACCCATGTTATTGTGTCTTTTTCAGTCTACTCTTTTAAATTTATTGTATTTATTCAGATCCATTCTCCTATTCATTGATATTTACTTTCAACATTTTTATGAAATCCAGTAATTATTTCGCCTTAAACATCTATTTATTTTTATTAATAAATCAATAAGTCAATACAGAGAGATATAAAGCAAGAAAGACGAGATAGACTAGAAATATATATTATAGGGGGATGCATGTTTTCATGGAGATCAGAATATAGTTCTGAAAATTAATGATTGTATATGTCTAATAGTAATACTATAAATCGGAGTAACCTATATTATATACTATATAATATTTACTAATATATAATTTACATTTAAGTCATCCATAAAAATGTATTAATTGACACTACTTTTCCAGTGATATTTTTAAAATATTTAACAAATTCCCTTGAGCAGGAAATTGTCAATTAATTTTATAATAATAAATATAAATCACAAACTAGCTTAATATGCGAGTCGACGCAATCCACTGGTTTCTAAAGCAGCTGCCAGGTGCATTTATAAGAGTATAAGATAGTTCACCTTTGCACATGTTCGCATAAAATACTAATATCACAATTTTTCCAACAATTTTTTTAATAATGTTTCCGTTTTTTCTGTATTCGTTTTGACATATAAAAAAAATTTATTTGATGAATCTCCGAATCGAATAAAACTTCGTTTAAGTAACAATTATTATTATTATTATTATTATGCTCGATAGCTGTGTCACATATTTAGAGATGAAAGACACCGCCAAAAAAGAGATATTCTATATTTCTTTATATGTTTTTCAAATTATTAGTGTTCGAAGGAAATGTTATTTCAATGGTATTACAGAAATCGATTTCATCCGTCTCTCTATTTTTTTGTCCCTTTAATTATTTTTTTCTATGTTAGGAAAAATTAGGAGAAATATCAGGACAATAGTATATCTTATAATCATGTGCTTTTTACGTCATTTATAATATTATTTTAAATTTGTTTCACTATAAGACAAATATCATCCATGTGGCAAAATTTTATACGTCTCAGTAAAATATCAAATAGAAGAAAGGAGTATATATATTAACTATTCATGGACCTATAATGTATCCCACGTCGAATTTAAAAGTGGAGGGAGAAGGGAGAAGAGGTTAACTATAGGATTGTATTGGTACTTCCAATTCGGAATATAGTTAAAAATTATTTTTTGAGTTAAAATAATAAATAAACACATCGAAAATATTTTTCAAATTGGTCCAGTGTGATCCTAATTTAAAGTTTCAAAGATTACTGTGGCGAAAACAGATAATGAAAACATTTTTAATAAAACACTTATTTATGATTGGGTTTAAAATGCACGAATAATATGAAATTAATTTTTTCTGAATACGATATAAAGATTAATACATTAATATTATGGGTTAATTCCCTTATGCTAATTTTATATACTGATCTGTGATCAGATTGGATCACAAATCGGAAAAAAATTATTTTAATAATATAAATTTAAAACAATTTCTTATATATATATATATTTAATAAATTTATATAGCCTAGTCTCATTTATAAATACTAAGTATAAAAAACTGATCGTCTGAAAATTTCATAAGGTAGAAGTTGCGATCTACATCTTAAACTTTTATCCAGATGATAAAACCATGTGGATTTAGATCCAAACTGTTATAGAATCACTGGATGTTCAAATAGGGTTATTCCCAGTTCGCCAACACTCCCAGTTCGCCAACACTCCCAGTTCACCCACACTTTTCCCAGTTCACCCACACTCCCAG
>JAUZND010006736.1:0-10639 GCA_034780555.1 Coelogynopora nodosa
TTTCTGTAAAGCGCTGCTGACATTGTGTACAATCTGGGGCGCTATATTAAATATATAAATATTATTATTATTATATATTTTTGTTATGTTAAGTATATGTATACAAAATATATATTTTAGAAATAACATGTTTTTCAATATTTTTTTATTTAATTTATAAAGGAAAGGTATCAAAAAGATATTATATATATATTTATTAAATACAATATAATAGTACCAATACACCAATATAACAAATATTAAAATTGAAACTGGAATGATATTATTTATATATTATTTAATTATTGTCCAGTAATTCTAAAACTATTTCTAATGTATTATAACCCTTATGCACACCTATGAAACTGCATTAAATATACTTTTTGAGTTGGGCAAAGGAATAAGTAAATATACGTTTTATACATGATAAAACCAGTTTAATTTTTTATTATTAATTAAAATAACATCTAAAGCCGAAGTGTCAATAAATTTAGGAAAGGCTGAGGTGCGCTATAAATAAAATGACTGGCAGTATAATTTTGGTTGGATTATAAAATTATAATTTATACAAACTAACCAATTTTTCTAAATTCATTTTAAAAAACATTTATCAATATTATATATTAAAACAATTTCACATATCAATAGCAATTTAAGACAAATTATAAAATTCGTTGTTGGGACAGACACTATTAGTATTGACATTGTACAAATAACAAATTTAATAATTTGACTTAAAATTGCTATTGATATGTGCATCGTTTTTATATTTTAATATCTAATATTGATAAACGTTTTTAAAATGAATTTAAAAAAATTAATTGTTGCAGCAAAATGTTAAAATTATGTTAATTTATTAAAAATTCATTGTTTGTACAATATTATTGTCTGTCCCAACAATGAATTTTATAATTTGTTTAAAGTTAAATTGCTATTGATATGCAAATTGTTTTAATATATAATATTGATAAATGTTTTTCAAAATGGATTAAGAAAAATTTGTTTTTTATACATTTGTTGTTGTCCCATTTGCAAACCATTTGTACCATTCCAATAGTTTATTGTTAGTATACATCCCATTCATGAACTGTACAAATTTGCATACACTACAGTACACAACATATATATATATACTAATTTTAAAAGTTGCCAGTCTTCTAACATTAGAGTTATTAATCTAGTTGCCAGATTGCTAACACTTACCAAATACAGTCTGTCTCACATCATTAGTCACCCCCTAGAATTTTGTGTTTTTAAAAAAAAAATTATCAGTTTTTTTTCTCCAAACCAAACCCTATAATGGCTTTCATAGATCATTTAATAACATAAGTACAATACCTCCAATGTGAATTATATTTGAAATGTCAAAAAATGGTCTCAAATACCATATGCACAGATAAATATTTGGAAAAAGGCATAATTCATGAAATACAAAAAAAATCAGTAGTAAGCCTATGGAAAAAGTCAAATATCATGAAATTACAGAAGTCAGAATTTTGTATGCCCTCCATTTGCTTTAATAAGAGCCGCAATACGGTTGGGCATAGAGTCAATAAGACGCTGACAGGTTGTTAGGATGGATGTGTCTCATATCCACATTCTGATCACAGCACCAATGAGGTCGTTTTTTGTCTTGATCATCTGACCACGGAGTTGTTACTTTACGATACCCTACAGTGTTTCTATGGAGTTCATATCAGGACTATTGCCAGGCCATGCAAGAACTGTGACATTGTGGGCTCATAGGAAGGCCATTGAAATCTTGGCAATGTGACATGGAGCTCCATCTTGCATGAACATCCATTTGTTATCCCCAAACCAATCCCTTGCTTAAGGGAGCAGACGGTCCTCGAAGACATCAATGTTTTCGCGTTCATGGTGTCTACTACGACATGCAGGCATCCTGTACCTTGATAGAACATGGATGACCAGACCATAGCCTTAGTTGGGAACTTGACAGTCGGCGTTGTTGGCCTCAGAGTGCTGGGTTGATGCCAAACACGTCGCCCACCAGCATCCCAGCATTCAAAGGATGACACACCTCCAGTCTTCTAATGACCAATGTGTGTGATTCCTTGCCCACTGGAGCTGAGATTTGTGCATCTTGGCTGTTAAGCGAGGTTTGCGAATAGGGACAATGCTGCAAAATCCACTCTCTAACAGCCGTCGATGAATTGTACTCCTTGAGACCTGTCATACCTGAATTCTGCAAAATTGTAGTGTGCTGACTCAACGTACTGATTGAGTTGCTTGCCACGACTCGAGTAATTCTGTGGTCTGCTGCCAGAGTGGTACATCACTTGAGCCTGCACCTGCCAAATTTGTTGCTCTTGATGACTCCTGATAGCTTGAGACGCTGAATAGTTCGTCTTGACACATCAAAATGGCAGGCTAATTCATTGACTGTCCACCTTCCTGATGCAAAGGCTATCATAATATCGTATTTTACTGCAATATTAATGTCAGATCATCGACCCTAAGTGCTAACATTGACTATTTCCAGCAAACAAACACCCACACCACATTAGGCAACAAAGCATTACTTAAAATTGATGTTAGCTGACAAAAACAGAAAAATAAATAAAAAAACATAAAATTTAAGGGGGTGACTAATGATGTGAGACAGACTGTATATAATAATTTTAATTTAAAAAAATCTATTATGACATACTATATTAAATGAAAAACAACTATTATTAGTAAAATCGCATAACAAATATACACAAAAAAATATTGTATTTAGTCTTTTATATCTATCTACATTACTATAATATAGTAATTTTTTAATTAATTTTTTGGGAGAGATTGTAGCATCATTCTTTGGGCTTGCCATTTCAGAAGACTTTCTTATCATACTGTTGTTGTTGCCACTTTCTCCATGGTTTTTTCTGAACTATGCAGTAATAAAATAATGCCAATGTTTGCAGATAAAAAATTATATTGAACTTATTATTGCGTCATATGACATATTATATATATTAAAATTTAATATATTATTGTATTTACCATTTCTATAGTGTACATCTTTCATTATCTTTCTTTTTTTCTAAATTTGCAGACTTAAGATCTTCAAATGCTCTTTACATCCTCAGTTAACAGATTGTCAGTTCCATTTCAATGCCTTTGCCTATAAACAGATTTCAATATTATATTAATTAAAGAATAACAAAACAAACAATGTTAGTACCTGCATTCTTACCTTAATAAGGTAAGGATACAGGTAGGTACTTACATTGTTTGAGGCTGAAAAAATTTGAAAAACAACAAAAAGAGGCTGAAAAAAGTAAGTTATAACTAAGGAAAAAAAGACTTGATAAAGAAAGACAGAGAAGAAAACAAAATTGATTTGAATTCAAGATAGGAGTCACATGTCCAGAAGTTATAACAGGCAGCAGAGATAAAGACTACCAAAAGTCTCATACTTTCTTTTTTTTCCCTCTAACTTACTTTTTTTCAGCCTCTTTATTCTGCTTCTGTTCATAAATCTTTGATATACTAAATGTGCCTTGTTGCCCATAGAAATAAGGTCTTTGTATATCTTGACATCAGCCGCTGTGATCTTTCTAGCCTTCAGATAGCTTTGGCAAAGTAAAATATTTTACAGGTTATGAGTAATATCTGTCATGAGCAATATAAATATTTGTGGTCGAGGTAATAACCAAAGTCATCTAAACTAGTGTTGCCAACTCTAACTCAGAACTATCCATCCAACCCCTTTTTAGCATTTAGGGTTAAAAAAATAGGCTTTTCAGTGTTGGTATTTGTTGTATAAAATGTATGTGAATTAACTATCTATTAATGTAGCAATTACTGTATTATGTATCAAGTAATGTAACAAACAGTAAACTTGTAAATCATAATCTGTAACTAATAAGTCTAAACAGGTATTTATTATATCATTTAAAAAAAAATTAATGTCATTTTTTGATGATTAGAACCACCCACCCACCCTTTAGCATCAGTCAATGCTAGTTTAGAGGACTTTGGTTATTACCTCAACCCCTTGATCCAACATAATTAAAATAAAGAAAGTATACTTTTAAAACTAATTCAATCTTAAGGTTCATGGTTGTTTTACTTACCAGATAGACAGTTTCTTTTTTCCAAATCATCTAAGTTATGATATTTACTGATCTAATGTTCTGTATCACTGTTTGCATGAAAAAAGGTACTATGCTAGGTCAATATAACATATATTTAAGTGAAAATATGTCCTGTTGAGGAAGATAGCTCAACCTAAGCACCAACTAGATCTTGCACATCACTTCACAATTCACTTGTGTTTGGTCATGGATGTTGAATAAATGAACTTAAAATAGTATACATAATATTGCTATAATTGTAATATTAATCTTTTAAACAAGTATACTCCCATATATATATATATATATATATATATATATATATATTATATATACTCCCATGGTAAATTAGCCTGTCTCCAACAACAACTTATTTTACTATATGTCTATTACATATTATGTATATATTTACCTTGGTTTTTAGTTGAATCCAGTTGAATAATTAGTATAATATTTAGCATTTTCTGTTTAATAAAACTAACTTTGTCCATTGAAATGTCATTTTGCATAGATAAGAAAAACACATTTGGAAATATGTTTTTCTGAAAGGAAGTTTCCTTGAAAAAGTAGAAGCTAAATTGCCATACATATCAAGGAAATTAAATAAATATTATATGAAAATAGATAAAATAGTTATATATAATTATTGAATCTTTGTTGGTGGAATAAAAACTTAAATAATTACCTTTATTTGCAGTATAGTATTGTTTGCATTCTGCTCTACAATAAATGTTTGGGTACCTTGCCCAATAATGATTTCCTCCAAAGGTAGATAGATGCTGGTATTGAGATAATCCACTTCCCAAATCCACTTTCAGAGAGCTTGTCTTGAATCAAGTTGAATCAAGTTGATGTATTGTGTTGATATAGTCTTTTGAAGTACAAGCTCAGAGAATAGTCTGGATTAACATAGCTGAACTTTAGAACATCTTTTCAAATTTCAACACATGAAACATTAAATGATTATGAATACACATATCTCAGATGTGTTATGAGATAATTACAATGAAATGATGAAAGTTTTGTTTCATTCTCTTTTAAGTAAATTACAAGTACTTCCCATTGTATGTCTAATCTATTGAGGCATAAATAATCACATGTAAAAAGCAATAGTAGACATCCTATGTGACATAAATCAGAAAGCAATTTTAGCAGTAAAAAATTAACTCAACCTCATTTCACCATGATGCTTAAATTTGTGATCCTGAAATCCAAACTTTTTTTCGTCTAAAAATAACATATGTAGAAATATAATTAAAAATTAATCAACATATAGATAAATGTAATACAATTTTAGTAAAATGGAAGTATCTATATATGAAATCTTATTTGACAAAATTCATATAATAATTTTTCACTGTGTTAAAACACAACAAAAACATTGTCTACTACATCAGCTACTTCAGGGGAAAATTTCAAAGTTAAAACCCAATTGGATTTTAACATGGTATGCAGCATACATCCCCCAACATCTATCAGATTATCAAATCCTGGGATTTCGTAAAGTTTTACACTAATACCATTGGAGACACCTAAAAATAATAGAACAAAATATTTGCTTAAATATTCTTGATTATAAGAGAGAGAAAACAAATTCATAACAAAGTATGTTTACTTCTCATAGTGTTACAGCTGTCCAAAAAATCAGACATGCAGCTATGATGTCTCAACGGGGCATTGTTCACAAATGTCACTATTGATTGAAACAATTCTTTACAGTATAATTACCTTTGAAGAGTACCAAATCTAGCATTTCAGTAATTAGTTCAGCTTTATGTATGTACCTAACTACCACCATCATTTGCCCATCTCATCTTTCTTGTCAAAAGCAATTGAGTAAGGCTTATCTGATATATTTTCACTATTTCAAGGGCAAAATTTGATAAGTACGAGTGTGTTTGTTTGGTCCATCTGCATGATAATTTTTTGTCTACAGCTGAATCTGCAAACATTACATGAAAGAGAGAACCAGCATTATCTTCACATGAGAATTACTTACTAGTCCTCAGCTGTATGAAAAGCCTATTATAATTATGCTTGCATAGTTGTAGTCTCATTTTTAGGTTACTTTTTCACAAATAATGTATCAAGTTTTGCTGAGCTATCTTTTGAAAAAGCCTGAAAAACAAACATATGGAAACTTGTTAAAGATTCTCTTGAAAATTATTTAACTAGTTACTACACTAACAAATCTGATGCTTTTTTGAATCCCTGTGTTGTTTTACTGCTGTTATTACTCCCCTAGAACAGGTGAATTGCACATTACATATTGAACAAAGGGCAGCAGAACCACTTTTACCAGGTTTTAACCTTTATTTTTCATTTAATTTTTTGCACCTAATCAGCCTGAAATTGTGTCTCATTGCTGATCTCAATTCATATAATTAATAAGATAAATAAATAAATTACAGACTGGATTCAGTCAGTAAGAATATTTGCAGAGATAGCTAATATTATATCTTGAATATTATTTGTTACACATGTTTTATTTATCCCCAATTATTTTTTTGCTTTTTTGGATTTGACATACTGTCTTTTTAAATCCACCAGTTTGACTTGCTATCTTATAATCACTCCAGGGGGATGGCGTACAAAAGTAATGCAGTGGTCCTAAGTAGGCCCGAATTCAAGCATAAACCCGCAACATTCTAATCTGGCCTGAATTCCCGAAAAATAACACCTTTGTCTGAAAAATAATGTCCTAAATAGCCTGAATAATTGATATATTTAGTTTGTGCAGTACTTGTATTAACACATAAATATAGGAATAGTCAGGTTGAATAGGTATTTCGTGTTCTAACTGTTATCATTTCCAAAAAGAGAAACACTTTAATATCTTTCACAATAAAAGCATTGGTGATAACAATATCAAACTTAATATAACCAAACATACAATTATTTTTTCCTGTCACATATTCTATTCTACAATTAGATAAATTCACCTATCTGAGGTATGAAAATAGCTAAATGAAAATATAAAAATGAAATAATGAGAAGGTTATATTGAAGCAGTTTGAAGAAGAAAAAAGAGAGAATTCCAAACTTGCAATTTTTTTTAAATACCAATACATTAAATACATTAATACACCAATACACCAATACATTAAATACCAATTTAAATACAATTTTTTTTAAAATATGTAATCAATTATATAACAAACAGAAGGCATGATAAAATTGCACTCAGATCAGTCTGGCTCACATGCAGAAACGAGATGAAGAATTGAAAACATTATTGACAGAAAAAAGAGATATTTGAAAAACAGAAGCAGGAAGTCACAACCAAAATTCATAATAGTCTTCTTATATAATTTTCAGGTTAACCATTAGACAAAATTCCTCAGCTAAAAAGGAGTAAGGCAACCTCATTGAACATTTAAAACAGTGAGTCTGTGACAATTATTCTGGACAATTATTATCCAAATATACCTTGTTGTACATTAAACAAAACAGCATAATCTACTAATATTTTTTGTTAATATGTAGATATCTTTTCTTAGGCGTAATATAAGAGTATTTTTTTTAGTATTTCTTAGCTAGTAAACACATAAATGTGTATTCTTAATTTACTGTTCTCATTTATATAAGTACATCTATGTAAAAATACTAATAGGTAATTGATTGTTTTAATGATTATATGTTATAATAAATAGTGTTACAGAGTAAGAAAAACTGTAATTTTGATTACAGAAATTGAAATGATTATACACTTTAAAATTATATTTAAATAGAAATTTGGCTGGAAAATTTGCAAAGTAAGATTTAGGACCAATACTAATTGTTATTAGTTAACTTCTATTCTTCAAAGAAATAATTTTATTTTACTATGAGGCGTACTATTCTTTAAAATAACACGTTTTAATGTAATGAGTGATTTTAATGAAGAGTTACTCTTTGTACAATAATTTGTGTGAAGAGTAGAGCAGTTAATGAATAATCATTAGTTTTATTCACCACCGCCAGACCTGTTTTACATAGAGTATGGTTTAACATAGAGTTTGGATTGCAAACATTTTTATAAATAATATTTGTGGTTTGATGATAACTCATTCCTTTTGTTTGACCTTTTTGGAGTTAAGTCGTGAATGATAAGCCATCCAGATATTAGAAATTGATAATTTCTGGTTCTTCTAATCTTTTTTTTTCTTTTCTGGTGGTGTTGAGGAATTATATAAAATGTGTTCATTTACTATTATAAACACAATTTCTTTTTTAAGTGCATGTGAGAATTGAACAACTAATTTAATAATGTGTTATTTGTTTTTAATACATTCTAAAATTCTTCTGATGCTTTATGATCATAAATATGAATTAACCAAGTCATTTCAACAATATTTTATATTTATTGTTTTTTAAATATTATAATGTGTAAATGTTTTGTTTTTAATATTTTTCTAACTATTAGCTGCATTATAAATCGTTCTTTTCAATTGTGTTAAAATTTTATTTTCATCTTTCAGTTTAATTATGGCTACTCCCATGGTTGTCATGGACATGAAATCAGAGAAAACCGTTCGATTTAAAACACACAAGGGTAACATCATGTCTTTGATTCGTGAGGTTTATCTCCGGCAGGACATATCATGTCAGTCCACACTCTGCTCTAAAAAGTGTATTTTTCAAGATGGTGAGTAGAATTAAATATGTCTAAAATATTTAATGACGTGGCAATGTTAGTCGTTACTTAATTTGTATTTAATTTAATTGTTACAGTTGATATTCCTAATTTGCTTTTTTAACTAGAATGTTGTTCAATGTTAAATAGTTCACAGTATTAAACAATTTGTCATGTCTGACATTTCGTAAGTAATTACTTTTTTTCACAGCTGTTGTCATTATTTTTAACAACATTTTGTTCTTGATCTGTTTTGTGACTACCGTTTTGTTAACACGGGGTTATTTTCATACATGCACTGTTGCTCACTGTCCACTTTGTTCAGGTATTACGACACTATCGGGAGATTTGGAGCACTACGTACTCCTAGATGGAAATGTGGCCGCAAATTATTTGGAAATATTCGAGCTGAGCGATATTCGCGGGATTATCATCACACTGTCCACCCTCACCTTTGTAAGCTGCAATAACACCCTAATCAGTCTGTATAGTTATTAGGTCCCATTATTCATTTTCTGAGACTAGCCTCCAAATTGGGTCGATATGTTGAAATAGCGAACGAGTTTGTATGCTATTTTAAAGTTTTCTACGGAAGATGTAATCTTGAAGCCTTTTTATCCATCTAATAATACGATTTTTAGTGATTCAAATTTATGAGAATTTTTTTTTTTATACACTGTATATTGTTTTATGGTTTTGTTTTTTAAACTTTTTTATGGTTATTGCAGGATAACAAAAGTACCAGATTGGCTATATCCTTACGATATCTGTTATTTAAAACACCGCGGCAGTTTGTGTAACTCTGTCGCACCCCTGCCCTGTTCATGTTCCCCCGACGTGAAGATGCAACAGATGGGCGGCAAGCGTCTCTACTCGAGAATGAAGTCCTGTCTGGCGGATCCGGGACAGGGTTGTGTTCTCTTTGATAATGAGTTCCATCAGGACTGTTTCCTGCGTCAGACGGAAGAGGAGAGCTTGATCGACTATACGACTCGGTAGGTTGACGTGGTGGTTCCGGTGGATTCTGTGAACGTATTAAAGTAACATTCCGCTATAGCAGACAGTTATATCCATAATACGCCATATATATAGAGTAACGTTTTCAGCTATTGTCTTTTTTCATAATCAAAATGTTTTAGTAAATTTTATGTATTAACAGGTAAAGTATGAATAAAAATATCAATTGTTCTGAAATACAAAGACTCAATAAAATTCACTATGCCGTTTGAAAAATTGTCCTGGTAACTTTTTCGCAAGGATTCTATACCTAATTCTCAGATTTTTTTAGGAATTCATATGTTTATGTAATTATAGGTAACCTTCAGAACTATTTCCTTATTGCAACAAAACTATCATCGAAGTTGTATATTATTATGTAACCTTTTCTAAATATCTTTATCATATATATATATAGGGAAGGGATATCTAGTTAAGAGTTGATTTGTTTAATTTGGAATAACAATTAAGCATTTTATAGAAAGTACTATATACTGAACAAAGGGATCAATATGCATCGATAAACATCGCTTTGTTCAGTATTGTATAGTAAATTGAAAAATAATTTATTTTTACTTTTCCTCTATTTACTTAATAAAGACGGGAAATAAAGAGATTGGTGTACTAGTTTTATTAAAGTAAATCATTTAAAAAAATTGAATTATTTCCAAAACTTTACTTCATTATTAGTAAGTCAAACAAATTAAACAGTATAGATAGACAGCTAAATTTACTAAAGAAACAATAAACAAAAAACAACCTTGACTTTCTGTATATTGCACTAATAATTATTTCAAATAATTAAAATTGTAACAGTAGTACAATCAATAAACATCGTAATATAATCTCTATTAAAACACGATTAGCTACTTTGAACACGAGATACTTTTCTTTACAACCCGAATTACGTCCCTCCACTTTTGGCACGCTCTCCTACACTCCGGGTCCCCCCCCCCCTCTGTCACCC
>JAUZND010006737.1:0-10638 GCA_034780555.1 Coelogynopora nodosa
CCTAATTTACTGTTGTACATATGTACATGCTTTGTTAATTGTGTTTATATTCCATGTCATTATAAAATAAAGATTGTATGTAAGTAAACTTAGTTTGATTTTGATTTTTTTGATTTTGTGTATTTTACTTGCGGGCGCATCTATGTGACCCAACCTGTATTATATTATCATTGACATTTATAATGAATGTATTAAATATGTTACCAAAAAAGGTTAAAAAGTTTTTTCCTACATAAGTAAACTAATCAATTAAGAATAAAATATTGTGAATGCAAGCACATATGTCCACATTGTTTATACCTAAAAAAATTGTTTTATAAATAGTATATCTATGCATATCATCATCATTACTTTTTGTTACATATATGTTACCATACATTTTTGTTGCATATGTTACCATACATTTTTGTTACATATCTTACCATAAATTGAATTACAGGATTAAATTAAAATATGCATAATATAATTGTTATAATTTACTGTAATTATTCTGCTAGTAATAAATATGTACTACAATTTAAAAAAATTAAATATATAACTATTAACTTAATTTATTCTTGTATTAATTCAAAAATTTATTTTTACTGTTAATCTATTAATTAAAAATATATGGACTATTAATATATTAAATGTTGTACTTTTTTTTTAAATAAATTTAAAAAGATATAACTAAATCTTTGTTTTACTACTAAATAATATAAACTTCCTATACTTTGTCACTAATTCATAAATTAAGGGTGATTCAAATATTGTTCAGTCTATTGCTCCACCTATTTTAATAGAAGGTGGATCAACACAATGTGATAGATTTAATTTTAATAAAAAATCTCAGTATTTTAAAAAGTATAAAGACATATATTAATTTGTTTAAGAACCTTAACATATTATGTATTATTTTATTATTTAACCCTTTAAACTTGGGTATCAAATAAAAAATCCATTCAGTATTATAGCTATTGTAATGCTATCGATCAAATTAGCTTAGGAAATACCAATGGACAGTTATAATTAGACCATAATATAGGCAAACACAACGTGATTGCACAGTAAAACTGTATAAGAAACAATCAACAAAATCGCATGCATGTTTTTCAACGTTTTTTACAGACATATTATGTTATGTATTGCCATATATTGTATTTATTATACACATCTAACGATTTTTGGAGTTTATTGCAAAAAACTTATAATATATTTACAGAATGTGGTATATACTCTTAAAATGTAAACTATAATAGTTTCCAAACCTATAACATTTTCTTCT
This sequence comes from Coelogynopora nodosa, assembly GCA_034780555.1. Lineage (NCBI taxonomy): Eukaryota > Metazoa > Platyhelminthes > Proseriata > Coelogynoporidae > Coelogynopora > Coelogynopora nodosa. The sequence goes on from JAUZND010006737.1 coordinate 1,265, forward strand.
TTTCTGAATTATTATACTCTTTTATAAAATATTAGACATATACAGTAGACATTATGTAAAACATGAAACATAAACTGAACTGGAGGCATACAACTATTTGAAAAACTCATAAATATAGTTACTTATAATAAACTAAATTCTAAGTGATATAGTTTGTGCAATATTATATAAAATGCATATATTCAACAATAATTGTCCATTTATTAATTCACAAAACTCATATAGTGAACTGAATATTTACATAATTCTTTATAAATTTAAAAAATAAAATATAATAAACACTGAATTTACTGTAGGTAGGTAACCTAAACAATTCCAATTTTTATCAAATAACACAGACAATATATAAAATGTTGCCAAATCTCGATATTAGATAACAGTTTCCTTCAATATGAAGTGGACAGATATTTGTGACATAATAAGTACACACTCCATGTTGTACATTTACCAGTGCAGTCATCAGGGCATTGTTTGCACATAAAATTAGTGTGCTTCTCTCTTTGGTTATTTGCATAGCATAATTTCCTGTTATATAGGACTGTTAGTTGAAAAGTGTCAAAACATACAAACAGGAAACAGATATGGCATAACTCTCATTGAATTACAGAAAAGACTTGTCTGGCTGATTGAGTTTCCTGAGTGAAAGAAAAAATAGACTTTACAATAATTATGTCATTTTCAAATGTTTTATATTGTGTTATAAACTTTATTGAGTCAAATGTTAGTAAATACCTACATTTTATTTGTTTATAAAATATAATTTTACTCACAACTTCTTTCATAATTTATGAGTAATATTTCAAAATAAATCAATTATTTCAATTGATAAAATAAATTAATTATTTCAATTGATAAAATAAATAAATTAATTATTTCAATTGAAAAAATAAATAACGATGTATTTTCCTTAAAAAACATATATCAATTATATGTTTATACATAAGACATATATATATATATAAATATTTATAAATGATAATAAAATATTGTTGGTACAAATATTGTAGACATTCATATATTTTTTTATAAATAATTATAAAAAATAGTCATAAAATAATATATGAACAAACTATGTAAAATATAATATGATTACCTATATAATTAATGAGTGAATTTATCAATATCCAGTTTCTTGAATTAGCTAAATGATTTCCAGGTTGTCTTATATCACAAAAAAGGAGTGAACAGCTTGATTCATGCCTCAATTTTGGAAATTTTATGAGAAGGTGTCATTCATAAACCATTGAGACAATGAGTTATCCCTCAACATGACAAAAATCAAATACTTTCCATCCAAAATGTGTGCTTATTAACAGCATATATTGCTGGTAAACAGTTATATACTCTTCAATATGTCATTAAATAACCTACTCATCAATACTCAAATGTGTAAAATATTTTTAAAAAAAACAATATTATGTCTGATACAAAAACTACTCATTTCTATATATGATCAATCCATTAGTATATATATTTATCATTATTACTAAAAATATAGTTATTCAAATTTTAATTACAACATATCACAACAACACATTTTCAAAGTGAACATAATCCATATTGCACTGCATGTATCTAAAAAATATTTATTTGAGCTACATATTATTTGTATTACAATACAATGGATATTACATTTAGAAAATCTATAATAAATTAACAAAATGTTAATATATTACTTACCGCCTATGGAAGAAGTAGATTGATTTGAGGAGGAACGGCACTGTAATTATAGCCATCAGCATAACATACATGGAAGTGAGCTCAATGAACTGTTCGTAATAACTGATGTATTATTCACTTATAATCAGGTATCATTTTCATTACAAATAACATTGCAAAAAACATTGAAAATTGTATAATTTATCAGACAAAAATTGAATGTTTTGCCCTCATACATTACATCTACCAATCAGTATTGAGGGAATTCCACCAATTTGTGATGTCGAAACAAGTCAATTAAAATTAATAATATTATGCACCCTTTCCATCCTACAGGTGTACTTTAGTCAATATAATGCACCCACCGGCTATAGTGATACATTTTAATAGGTTTGGTGTGAAAAAATTGGCATCTTAATATTGTATATATAACCACCTTGGGACAGCGTTCGTCCCATCTGGCGGGCATAAACAGTTGTATTTTGGGACAGCGTTTGTCCCACTCGGGTTTAAATAATATACCTACACTTAAAATATATATATACTACAAAGGGAAAATATTACATTTAAAATTTCAATCAAGCACACATTTTATCACTCTTTCATAATATATTTCATTTGAATAATTAAGAGCCAATTTGTATAATTGGATTCCTTTGGTATAACTTATACAGGTTTTAAATTCAATTTTTTTTAATATTTCAAAATAAGGTTTATATTTTGATTTGATTTTATGCAACTGTGATTCCTATTATCATTTAAATTATATTTATAAAACCCCTCTATAATTATTTTGAAAAAAAAATTATGCTGCATAATTTAGAAATACTGTTTGATTTAAAAAATAATGCTCATGACATGTATTTTTCACTTATTTTTGTTACTAGATTTCAAAGCAGTATTTTATCAAGGTCATTTACACTATGGGTTTAATATTCTCTTGACATGCTCTTCAGAATATATAGATTTGAAAAAGATAACCATATCAAAATTTATTGTGTACATGTTTAAGTTAAAAATAATAATATAAGATAATGCTCATGACAATGAAAAGTACCTTAACATATTGCTTGTTTTGCAAAAATTAATAAAAATTTATATATATTTTTTTTTTAAATAGTTTAAAGCAATAATATGGCTAAATTTTTTGCATAATTATTCTAGTTAGTTTGAAATATATTTTAATAAATTAAAAAGTTAAAGCTAGTTGGGAGATTTTAATTTAAATAGGAATTTGGTAAAAATGAAGATATGCATCACAGAAATCATGATTTCTCTATTTTAAAACAATATTTATGGCAACATTTTTGTAATACTATTTAGAATTTTTTACTTGTTATTCTAGTTAGTTTGGTATATGTTTTTATAAATAAAAAAGCTGAAGCTAGTTTGGGGATATCTGGCTAGTTCAGAAAATATAAATAACCTTATTGATACTGTTAATAGCACCCATTATTTCATTGCAGTGTGATTGTCATACTGTCAATAGCTCATATGTGTATACTTTATGAACAGTACAATCATACAGTTAATAACCACAACCATATGTGCATATGTCATACTATAGTCTATAGTCTATATAGAAGTTTGACATTATTAAATTTTAATTTTTAGTATTATAATATAATTATATTGTTATGTAGGTTATGTCGCTATCACATAAAAATGTAGAACATCTTAAATGCTAGTTATGTGTAGTTTAATATATGAAGGTATGCAAAATATTATATAAAATTTGTGAAATTATTAATTATTAAATACTTTTCACTCAAATTTTTATTTAAAAAATTAATTTTATTGAACAATACGATATTTTTGTTATTATTTGATACAGTACATAAAATACCTATCGTGTATTAATTCATCATTAGCTTCATTTTGTACATTATATAGTAATTTGTCTTCCAGAATGTAAAATTTCCTTAACAACCATAGAAGCTAGTTTGAAAATTCGCTTTTATATATAAATAATATAGATACAAACAATTATATAACAAATGATCGAAGATTAGTTTAACCTAATGATAGACTTATTTATTACTTATTAATATATAAGTAAATGAACCTTATACACAAGCAAGCTTAATAATTGTTCATAATTAAATCTTTTTAGATGAAACACATTAATTAATGCGTCTATTTCCAACAATTGTTTAACGTGGGCAATCTCAAAAAGTTTTTTTAATTTATTTATTTTAATCTTTATAAATCTTAATACACATAATGTACCTCAAAATTTACTTTTTTAATTTTTTTATGTATATTTTTATAGATTTAATAAAATCTAAATATGTGTAAAATGTTAACTATAAACTTTTTAACCCTTTAATTTACTTAATATAGTTGTTTTTTTAATATATACAATATTAGATCCTAGGAATATATATGATTATAATTTAGTTCGATACAATTAGATCCAATGAATATATTCTTTGATTGGACCCGCCTGTTAATTTTTTTTAATATACTAGTGTGTACACTTTAACTACAATTAATTTAACAACGAAGTGTCACTTTATAAGACTTAATTGTGTTGTATCAAGCTATAAAATATTAGGATCTACCTTGAGAGTGGGCATATGGAAAAGTAGTTGCGGCAGGAGTTGGAGTTAATTTGACTTAATGAGATGATTTCATACAATGTAGTTTGTGACATTTTTTCAGTAGAAGACATAATGAAATATATGCCATCTAAGACATCAATGACTCTATGAGAGTTTTCTATAAGACGGACATCGAAAACATGCAAAAAATGTTTACTCGTTAAATTCTGTAAAAAAACACAATTAAAATTAATTACATCTTCATTACAAAAAATAATTTTTATGTTCGGGATACTTTAGCAAATACATACAGAAGAATCCAATTAAATGATAAAAATCTGGAAAATAAATTTTTAGTAGTTGGTATCCTTTTTCAATTTGGATAATATTTCTAGTCAATAATGCCAATGAAGCTGAAATGCCCCATATTGATAATATCCAAGCACCGGTTGATCACAGATGTCAGAAAAGGTAAAATACATAAATATAGCATTGAATACTTTTGCAGTAGTAACGACTTATATAAGTATTATGAACATAAAATGATTTTTTAATGATAAATTCAATTCATTCCAGGACGAGTTGTGCTTTTTTGAAGTCAGTCTTATATTAATCAATTGAAAACAGTTATTTTGAATTGGCTTATTAAGACATAGTAACCCCAGCAAACAAGCTGACGTCTCGTGGACGTCTCTTGACAAAGAATGCACTAGTTGTACGCTAATGAAAAAAATTCAAAATACTGTTTCAATTAATTTTTAAAATGTTGAATCACAGTTTGATAATTATCTAAAATAAAGTACAATTAAGTATAATTACAAAACAGCTAATAACATTGTTATTGACTAAATTATTCAAAAATAAAGTTGTTACAATCTAACATTAAGTAAATTTGTTTTATCCATGATATTTAATGCTTTAATTTGCGATAACAAATATATATATATATTCCATTCTATCTCATTGTTCGGAAAAATCCTGAAACAAATTTAAAACATAATATTTTAATTTACATGTGTATGTTACAGATGCTACATGTCGGTAATAATTTTAACGAACAATTTTACAAATACATTATATTCTGTACATATAAAATATGCTTCTTTTTAGATTTATTAATACAAAATTATTATATTGGCTTGGAGAAGCCTTCGTTTACTTTGAAACCGACATTTATAGATTTTTTAGATTTGTTTCAATTTGTTATCCGAAGCTTTGCCCCGGGTTTAAATGATTATTGGGGCCAGGCAGGGCTTAAATCGGGCCATTGGGATATATGGTAGGGCAAACTATTTTTTTAACAAATAAAGAAAACAATGAAATAAATACTATAATCTGTTCATTTTAAAATGATTAAATATCATCAAAGTATAATTTATGCAAATAACTATGTTCCGGTTGACATTGGGTTAAAATTTGGATAGCCTTATTTGGGTTGTGATAGGGGTACTTTAGGATTTGGCCTTATCACTGAAAAATAATTATGTTCTCAGCTATATGATAGAAGTCAACATTATATTTTACCAGTTGTCATTGTTAAAAGCATAAATGTATATTTTTATTTATTAAATAAAAAAATTAATATTCGCACTTGTCAGAGAGTTTAAATTTTGTGCGAACCTCAGACTTTAAGTTAAAAAAATTTATCTAGAAGGCCCACAGGAAAATGTTCTATGCCATGCTCCTATTTCACCTAATCCAAACGCGATTAGGCCCCAATCATTTTTTACGCCGCGGTTATACACGTAAATGCTTCGCTTAGGATGTATTAGTTTTCACAGTTTATTGTTTGTTTTTGTAACATAAAATAATGCATGCGCGCGTATTTTGGTTTAATTCGCGCTCCTACAAACCCATGAGCTATTCCGATCGACAGATCTTAAGTTTTGAAAATGTTATGACCTCAAGACCACGTCGTCTGAAACTTGAATTCCAGTTTGATGGACAATAATTTTACAGAAAATGTACCAAACCTTTATAGATAATCATTCATGCCTGTGTATGTATATAGTATAATTGAAATGTGTATCCGTCATTCACATTGAGTTTTAGTATATATTTTCCATTCATTTAATGGCTAAAAGTAAAGATTGTGAGTAAAGAAGAAAAATTGAAAATTGAAGAAAAATAAGCAGATTGTTGCAGCGGTAAAAAGTTAAATACTTATTTGCATAAGTATTTCCTAAGTGAATAAAGAAAATATTCCATTGTATCTTATGTCTCTCATTTATAACAGATAATCGCAGTACGCGAAATGACACAATTCTGTACATATGTCAGCATTTACCTGTGATAACTTATCAGTAATCCGCCAATTGCATATATTGGGCATTATATAGGTACTTTTGGTACATTCCAGTAATCAATGGTACGTACAATTGAGTACCGAACTCGGATATTAGTTCCGTATCAATAGTACGTATATGAAACGTACCTGGTACTTATGGAATATTTCAAGATATCACATTAATTAAAAAATGTATACAATAATTACATAATGCAAAAAGGCAGTATTTAAATTTGTAAATTGCATTTGTAAATTGCATTTGTAAATTGCATTTGTAAATTGCATTTGTAAATTGCATTTGTAAATTGCATTTGTAAATTGCATTTATAATTTGCAGTTGTAAATTGCAATTGTAAATTGCAATCGTAAATTGCATTTGTAAATTGCATTTGCAAATTGCATTTGCAAATTGCATTTGTTAATTGCATTAAATAATATTTAAATCAATGTCCCTTATGAAATGTAAATATTTATATTATGAATTGTATTAAACAAAATTTTTGTTTTTATTATTACAATATATTGTATGTATATAAGTGTTTTAAAACGTTAAAATATATTTAATTTAAATAAAATATATTTAACGCGATCATATTATTTCTAATTGTTTGAAACAATGTGCAAAAATATTTTATTTCGGATAAATTTGTTCAAGTCATATGGTACTCTAAGAATCAGCTAAATAAATAATATAAATGTGTTATATTTATTGTTCCAAATTCTAAATTTTCAATAAAAATAACATCAAAATGGTTGTTGTTTTCTGTTACCATGGATCGTGGAAATAGCTTAAATAACCACTGAAAACATGTTTTCTTAAAATGAGTAAGTATAAATTTGCAGTTTATAACGGTTGACAGATTTTAGAAATATATTTTACTTTTGTCGCAATATTTATAATATTGAAAAGCAACAAATATGAAAAACTTAAAGTTATAATAGTAATATTTAAAAAATCATTTGATCAATTATTAAATATGGTTTCTATAAATATATAATATTTATTAAATTACACGCAATTAATCATATATTGCAAAATTGTGTTTTATTTGGTCGCATCGGTATTAAAAGTCTCAGCTTCGTCATATACTCGTCGCTGTTTGATATATATATATCTGGTACAGAAATTGGTATAATTGTATGATAAATATATACAACTATAGCGATAGGTATACATACTTGTTTATTATGATGTTTTTAGTATTGTTTGCTTGACATTAGCGCATTTTATTACGACGGTATATATTTATTAAAATAAAAATTCTGCCAAAATGTAATTTTTTTAGCATGAAAAACAAAACATTTTGGATCATTTTTAAATGAATAATAATTAATATATGAACATAATATGTAAGCACATAACAAACAAATTTTTTTTGTAAAATTTTATTTTATAATTGTTAATTTCTTAGTTTTTGTATATATTCTGCTACTTGTGATTAGTCATTTCTCTAACTCGCGCATGAATTCATATAATTCTAAATTCACATAAATTCAAAATTCACATAAAAATGCATAATGTCATGCTTTTTATTTATGGATATATGTATATATACGATATATTGCAAGTGTTATAACTGCTTGAAGTAATTAGTGAAATTAAGATGACCAATATCAACAATTTTAGAGTAGATAAATATTTACAAACAAAAAAATAATAATTCATTTGACTAATTATTTTTATATCATATCGATATATAACCCAAACACAGTTGTAATATTAATATTATTAATTAAATTAACATACACTTAACTGTATAAATTTCTGTATTTTTAATAATCTCTTTAACTTTGTTGATAATTTAACAAAATGTGGTTCATTTACATTTTTTGTAATAAAAAAATTGTCGAAACTATTCATAAACAAAATGTTTTTCTTTAAATACTTCAAATTAAATGTTTTGTACTTGCATGGACTCCTTTGACATAGCAACTGACAAAATTTGAGTCAAAATGGCAACTACGACTGAGAGGAATATAACATCAAGATTACCTACTAATGATGTATTTCAATTGAGTTCCGGCGTTGGCCATCATTACAGACCAGGTTATTATTTTCCTGATTCAAACTTTAAGGTAAATCTAAAGACTAATGTGAACTAACATTTTATGCAAAATATTTGAATTATATTTGTAGGAATCTTTGACTTTGCAATCTTACAAAAATTGATATTATTTAAAAAAGTGTTAAGTACACATATTCTTGAATTTGTGTGTAATTTATGTGTATTTTGATTTAGTTAATTTCTGCTGTTGGAATAAATATGGAACAAATAAATACATGTCATAATCCTACTCAAGTCAACATACCTCTAAAAAGTAAAAATAATTGTAATTTTTATCCTGTATATATATCAGGGTTACCAACTCTCACGCATTGAGCGTGAGTCTCACGCATTTATAACCGATCTCACGCTCTCACGCATTTATAACCAATCTCACGCTCTCACGCTTAACTACTATAACCTCACACATACATGGTCCATGATCTAAAAAAAAAATTTAATTATATGTATATGTAGTAGTCCCCTATTATTCAGAGAACTAGTAATAAGCTTAAATTTTATACAATTTGTTCATTTGACAGTGGGTGGTTTTTCTGTTTTTCGGTTTAATATGTGTCTAATTAATATAAAAGCTAAAGCATTCCTCACTGTGATGCCTAACAGTTATCATGTTATGAAATTGCATATTCTTTATTGGTGCCTAGCGTAAAATAATAAAAATGAACTATAATACATACATATTATGGTATACATAGTTAACAACACAACTCATAAATATCAATTTTTTTAACCTAATTTATCAGAAATTTAATGCTATTATTAAACAGTAAAAGGTGCATTATGGAGTGTTATTATTACATCTAATGAGCTTAAATTTGT